>CACRXK020000775.1:46880-68083 GCA_902702795.2 Paramuricea clavata
TAAATCTTTTTTTTTGGGGGGGGGGGGCAAAATTAAAATAAATAAAAAATAAAATAAAAATATGTTTTGGTACTCCGGTGTCAATGTGTTGGTTCAAGAATTTTATTTGTTCAGGGATTACATTCATTTACTAATTAAACCAGGGTAGTGAAACATGACTGAGACTTAACAAAGTTGCTCATAACCAATAGGGCAAAGAGGGGAGAAACTAGAACATAAGCCAAGGGTCGATGCATGTTTGTGTGGGTAGGGGTGCAGATTTCAAGAAGGTGGGAGGGGTGTATCATTAAAATCTTGTCTCCATGATCAGGATGTGAAAGATATAGGTTATGTTTACACTTGTACCAGATAGCCTTCCATACATCTACTATACATGTTGAAGAATTAAACACTTGGTATTTTTTGGGCAGTTTATTGTTTTCGGGAAGCATGTTCAAGAGGAATTTTTGGGAACCAAATTCCTATGGAAAACATGGGTTACCATGCTCCCTAGTGATGTACCGACTTTATTTTTTATCTTGTCTACCTTTGTCAAACAGGAAGTGGTTGAAATTAATGACCTGATTTTTCACATTAGATACCAACCGTGACAGCTGACAGCACATCAGGACTTCAAATTGTCTTGCTAGAAAACGAACAGCAAGTTGAAAGCTTATATTTTCACGAATCCTCAGATTTGACCATCAAAGTGCAGGGCGATGGTGTCGAAGAGAAGGAATATGCCGCAAATCCACCCGCAGACGCTGCAGCTCATCGTCAGTTTGTTGCACACTGGGTAACAAATGAAGGCGGCGTTCAGCTCAAAACTGAGAAAGTCGTCCGTGAAGGAGTTTTTCCGTATGCCGAGGAGGAGCTTAAGGAGGCGCAGGAGAAAGATCGGCAAAATGCTGACAAGGCTTTTAAGGTTCTCGAGAAAGAATTTATGAAATCTAGGAAAAAGTGATATGACTGTGCACTGGCTGTATTACACAAAGCAAAGCAGCAATAATATAGCCTTAGGGGTTGATGTAACCATAGTGTAAACCAGATCATCATTGCACCACTTTTAAGGAGTAATGGCATGCATGTTTTGATACTTTTGCAATTGTAAATTTAATTAATTGTTTGGTGTATAAATTGTAAAGTATTACATATGTATTATTTACAAAGTTTCTTTTGTGTTGTGATATTAGCTTATTTCATGTTTTAAATAAATATCTTTCTCTACCCAAAAGTGGACCTTTGGTGAAATATTGGAGTTGCAACCAACATAGTTAACTACCCTAAATCTAAGTGATATTATGCTCCCTTGTCACCACACCTCAAAAAGCAATTAACAAATTATTGAAATAAGAAAATTAACAATAAAAAGCAATTAACAAATTATTGAAATTAAGAAAAAAACATAATTAGAAAATGTGGAAAGAAAACGAATAAATTTTCCAAGGTTGGCAGTGGAGTCTTGAGCAGGGATAAAAACTTCCACAATAATATTTTCCTTTCCATCAGAAAAATGATGTCATATCCATCGGGGAACTGAGAACAGCATAATCGAGAGATCATTATTGACATAGCTGACTTGACCCTGACTGATTGCCCTTATAGGTAAGTGAAATATATTATATTTCCTTTCTAGTGTTAAAATAAGAAGGTCAATGCTCGTCAAGTTTGTCGCTCAGTTGGTTAGAGCGCTGCACCGTAATTCTGCCAGAGGGGCCTACAGTTGCAACTGCTCCTGGGAAATATATAGCAAAGTTAGCACGAAGCTAGCGTCGTACCAATGCTATTGCTCTTGACAATTTTCTGAAATCCAGCTGGATTTGTTCTATATGGCTATAAATGAATGCCCGAGTATGCCCGTTCGCAGCTTAGAAACCGAAATTGTTGACGCCTGGGTGAAACGTGGAAATAATTCACCTGCAAATAAACAGGGTTAGGTCTGAACTTGCAGCTTTGAGCGCAATCTCGTACCCAGAGTATGCCCGTTCGCAGGTCAGGTGCTGGGCATGCCCAGATAAGCGGTTTCTGTCAATTGGGCCAATTTCGGCGTAAATAATAGAAATATTATAAATTAGGTTATTCCGTAATTATAAAAAGATCGTAAATGCTTATTAAAGTAAGTATAGATTTTTATTTCAAAATCATTAAAGTTTCGAGTATAGGATTACTGGGACTGCACGTGTATGAATTACAGGAATGAAAGTATCACTATCTCGACATATCAATCACGCTAGTAAGGAATTTCCGTATTTTCATGTCATCAGTTGAAACTGTTGACGTTTCGACCCAACTCAACCAAGGCCGTTTATCAGAACTTCTTTCCAGTAAATGAAAACAAAATAATCGATCATACAAATGTCGCTCTTAGACTTGATTTACATATTTTTCATCAGACAAAATTCTATCCAGAAAAGGATGTTTATACAACAACTTAACACACTCTGAATTGTCTAAATGACAATCAGATGGCATGTTCCATGTATTAAAGACAATTTACAATATTTGAAGTCCAAATTTACGCTATAAGGCTATATTCTACAGATGATATCTCCGAAAATCGGTTATCAATTCCTCATTGTCCAATGAAGTGCTGAAAATAAACTAAAGCTGCCCAGAATAAGCTATTCATAATCACTGCTTTGTTCAAAAATATTTATAAAATTTTTTACTGGCAAAAAGGAAGACAAGCGCCACGATTATCTAGTATCGGATATCAAAGGACACTTGTCGGTAATCGATATCCCTGTCTTAATTTTAATAGCAGCGCTTGCCCTTGGCCCCGTTGACTAGCTTTGAAACGTTTTGAACTATATTGTATAGCCCATAAAAATGTATAGATTTTTATTAAAAATAAACACAGTAAGACCCTTCATAGAATTTATCGCGAAAAATCTAGAACATGGAATTTCGACCGAATGTTTGCAGCTGTATTTGTTGAAAAACAAAAATCAGTCCGCAGGATCTGTCTCGGGATCTGCGTGGGAGAAGCAGTAAAACACGGAATGTAATCTGGACTTTTGTGAAACATAACGCTAGTCTAGATTTATTTATTTATTTTGCTCAAACATAGTAAAAAATGCTCTAAATAATATAAAAGGTATATTTACAAAATTAGGGTTGGGAACCTACCAGAAACCAAGTTTCATAATATTCCAATGAAGACTCGAGTTTGAATGCTTATATTAATTTTAAAACTAGATAGTTAACTAAGATAAGATAAAGATATAAAACTATAAGTATAATACAAGCTATACATACATATTTTACAAGTTAATAAAGAATTTATAGTGCTCATCAGAGTGCATCAGAATATGAATGGGATTACTATAGCTGTTACGAGACGGGTTTAAAGTTTAAAGTTTGGATTTAGGATTAGTGAGAAAAACTTGCTTATCTTCATGTTCCAAATTTGTGATACATTTCAGATGTTATACTCAGCCTCCATTTGCATGAAAATGGTAACCGATCTGAGACCCGATAGATGGCGACAACTGTTCAAACAAACCTTAAAGATCCTTAAAAGACTGTTTTTCAGTTTTCTGTTAAAGTGTCGACCATACTCCATAGCTATATAAAGTAAATAATGTTAAATGATCTGAAATGTTACTTCACACCTAAGTTTTCGTAAATAGATAAAAAACAGAATTAACATTCCCCAATTGCCTTATTATCTGAAATCAGCTTCATGTTTTCTGAAATCAAAAGTATAATGTGTAAATCGCATGTTCAGCACGTTATCACAAACATGATCACAAAATTTGAATTCGAAGATAAGTATCTGAACTAATATATATCATCAGCACTGATGAAGATCCAGACTTGCGGATCGAAAGCTTTGCAAATAATAGATTTATACGGGTGTGTCCACAAACCAAAACTGATATCCGTGAACTTATTTGTACTCCGACGTGCATGAATCCTTAAACTTCATACTTCGATGGGCACTAATTCTAAATCTGAACATCTCAAACTCTCTGATTCAAGGGAGTCTAAACTAAAAGTCTAAAACTAAGTGGATTTGAAATCTAACCAAAGAAATTGTATCCAGGACTAACCTGAAAATAAGGAATCTCTGACTGTAATCAAATTAAATCTTAATCCTATACCTGAACTCTAATCCAAGCTCTAAGCTGACAAAACTCTTTAGACTTTCAAATAAAGTTCAGTTATCAGTCTCTACATTGACTTTAACCTTTACTTCATGCTTTATTTTAAACTGTTGAAGGGTTTCTTTGATGGAATATACGATTTTCAGACCTAGCCTGGAGCAGCTGCAAAAATGCAACTATAGGCCCTCTGGGCTCTGGCGGGAAGCGTGTGAATGCCCAAAGATGAAGACGGAAGCGCCTTCAGTCTCGCAACATCAAAGTTCTCCTTATAGACCCCCTTATATTTTTCAGGTTGTTGTATCTCTCATGATCGACAGCTCCAATTTCGGAACTTGTACTCTTTCGTGGAAATTGTGCCTCAACATGCTCAACGATTGATTTCATGACTGTGTTTATACTCTTTCCTTTGTACAAAAAGTAAACTAAAGCTCCCCCGAATAAGCTATTCATAGTCACTGCTTTGTTCAAAAATATTTATAAATTTTTTTACTGGCAAAAAGAAAGACAAGCGCCACGATTATCTGGTATCGGATGTCAACGGCACTTGTCGGTAATTTCTTGGAACTTGTGCAGCTAAAACTCCCAACATGCTCGAAGATATTCGATTTTGTGACTGTGTTTATATATACTCTTTCCTTTGCTCAAAGTTTTCTTTATCTTCGCCCACGCCTGACGCTAGTCAAAATAAAACCAAAACAAAACTTGATCTCAGTATAAAATGAGTCCACGTTTTCCAACGACGCGTCACCTGGCCAGAAGTCGAGCAGCACGACACATCAATAAATATCCTCCGGGCACATAAGACTTTAATCCACCGCTTAGCACATGCTTTCATTTCCATTCCATCTGTGCTTGTTGCAGTGCGACCGCTTGCACCCTATATACATATATAATTATATATATAGCCTGTACCACTGCGCTCCACACACACAAAAGCGGTGTTTTGAAACTCGCTAACGGAAGAACGCCTGATATTCAAATTGACATTACGGCATATTAGCGTTTCACAGCTGTCTTTGTTGATTGGATAAATAATAGCGCTTGGTGGTAGGCAAGCATATCGAGGCCAACGACAGGTCTGTGAAACGGTCTGTTCTAGGCAAACAAAAGTAGTTGCGGTTACGATAAATTATAGCCCGAAATGAATTATAGAACAATCCAGCATCGGGAAGACGAGTTATTGTTGTCGAGTATTAGGAAAACAGCCGAGGAGACCGAAACTTCGAGCCGAACTGAAACGCCAAAGAGACAATCGGAGAAAGAGAAGCTTATAAACAATAGCGAACCAGAGAATACAGCATTAGCCGAGAACCAAAGACACATTGAAGGGAAATCAGAATCTACTGTATCGAGCGATGCTAACCAGAATACAAGTTACGGCAGTTACCTAAGCCGTGATATCAGTGAAATACAAGACCTATATACAAGTACGACATCAAATAAATGGATTTCGTTCGACGAGTCTAACACAAGTCATTATAATGATGTCGTAGCACCCAAACAAACCTCCCCTGCGACACGAACAGGGAATAGCGATCCTGGGACTCTGCTGAACGAAAGCGATTGGGAACAATTCAAAATGACCAGAGAGAGTGATGTCTGTAATGAGATCAACTCGAGTTTGCCGAAAGGGGATATCGTCACGTATGCGCCGAAGGAAAGCGGCAACGAATCGCAACAATCGAAAGGTAATTTGCAACATAGAGATACCTCAACCAACCCTTTTAATAACTCTGAACTTGAGCGTATCAGTTCCTTTTCAAAATCGGCGAATGGTATTTCATCAAAGTCTATTAAATCGCCATCTTTAAAGGAAACAGCAGGTACAGTTTTATATAGCAACGTTGACAGTGCACCTGTAACTGAGCCGGATGAAAACGATCTAAACAGCCCTCTACCTGCATACCCTGTGAAACCCACAAATACAACATGGTCAATGTTACTTCGGTACCCCGATACCAAGCGACGGATCCAAGGTAGGGAATGGCGGCCGGTTACCATCAAACTGAATGGATCGATCCTACAGCTATATGATGAACATGATCCTTCAGCACCATTCCGAGAAGTTTCCCTTCAATGTTTCTATGACTTGACCAGACCCCAGCTTCAACATTACCATGGCAGCAAGGTGCATACAGTTAAGATTCTTTACGTCAAGTACAAGGAAACAAATAAGTTGATATCGAAGAAGAACGTTCAATATATATCTAAGTCCATGCCAATCCTAAAGTTGGCATCGTCATCGCATCTGGTTATCCAAGAGTTTATCGAAGTTGTTCGTCATGCTATAAGATCCCTGCCCATATTTCGAGATCGTGGTATCAGTCATAATACAGAGGCTGTGTATATTAATGTCCATGATACATGTTCGGCTCTAATAGATGCAACCGGTTCGGTTCTGATGTTGGGCATACTCGTGAGGATATACATGCGTGCCTTCATCAGTGGCGACGCGGAATGTGAATTGGTTCTTAACGATATCCATATGAAGACCCAAGAAGAAGCCCGGCTCCGGGGAGAGATGATGCCGCAACGAGTCCACAAGTGGATTAAGTTGGAAGAATGTGATCTCCACAGCACCGTCAACTCAAATACATACAACCAGGACCGCTGCATCATGCTACATCCACTAGATTCCTGCACCTTCGAAGTGATGCAATTCCGTGTCCGGCCAGCGAAACCCCTTCCTCTGCTTGCCAAATGCGAACTGATTGTGGACACTCACAGCCGAGTCGAGCTACGAGCTGAAGTGAAGCTTTCCAGCGATCCAAAACTTGCAAAATATGAAAGAAGAAATATATGTTTGTATTTCCCAATTCCAGATGCATGGGTGCAGTTATTCATGAAGGAAAAGCGATTCCGTGGTGAAAAGAGTATTACCTCCACTAACTCCCAGAAAGCCATCAAGATGAGAAACAGGAAGAATCGACCATTAACGACCATCGAAGTATCCACTGGAATTGCAAAGTACGAGCCTGAGTATAAGAGTATTGTATGGAGAATTAACAGTCTGCCTCTTCTAAATACCACGGCACCTGCAGATTCAACACATGATTTTCTATGTCATATACAAACTATGGACTCTTCCAGTTTGCCCGACGACTATAAGCCGGCATGTGTGATGGAATACGAGATCCCATATACCGTCGCATCGGATACGAATGTTGTGAATTTCAAAGTGCTGGATAAGAAAATTGCCATAAAAGAAGTGTCCTACCATACATACTATACCTATGAAATACAGATGAACATGACCAATCTTAATGGTGGCCTATATTGTGACAGTTGATATATCATCAATGAGGAACAATAAGTATACTGAAATGGTAAGATATTTCATATTTTTGTTGTATGTGGTGAAATTGTGGTGGTACAGTGGTTCCTGTTAATTTTAGGTTGTGCCTCCTGCAATATGCAATTGTCTCATTATACTTTCCCTCAATATTGCTTGTGAGAAGAGTGCTTACAGTATAGCAAGGTATCAAAGTTTCTGTGATCACAGTAGGAATTTTGCATAGGTAAATTCTAAGTTTTGAAGGATTTGTAAGAAATGTTTGAGGAAAGTGACTTAGTGTTAAACACTGAATCACTTTCCTCAAACATTTCTTATAAATCCTTCAAAACTTAGAATTTACCCATGCAAAATTCCTACTGTGATCACAGAAACTTTGATAGTGTAAACTGGCTTATGATTCTACCAAACATCAGATGTTTTCTCCAAAATCTTTGGTTTCCTTCTCTAATAAATCTGGACCAATAAAGAATGTCTTTACTAAACCTATAGTGAGAACAGTTCAGAATTCACAGAGCTCAGATCCAGTATATAAATAAAGTTAATTAAGGGCTTATATCTTTAAAACCTTGAAATACCATTTTAATGTGCAGCAATCCCTCTAAAACCTACGTCATTTTAATCTATTTTCAAACATCAGTTTTTACACTTTATCTAATTATTGCATCACTTATTATTATAGTTAATTTGACCTTCTGAGTGCACTGAATAATTCAACTTTATCCTGAGTGCATTGCATTTAAACAAAAAAACCTGATGAGATCATAAGTTAGAAAGATGTTGCACCTCAATATAAAAAAAAAATACTAAAGAGGGTTTCTTGAAATTTTAGAATTTTTAACTTTGGCAATAGTATTATTTGATATTACAATATATTGCATAAATAAATGATACCCCACACCATGCCCTCTGGAAAAATACACATGATCACAGTGGGTTGAACATTTCAATAAGGTCATGGCCCATGGGTACAAATTCCATTCCTTAGTCCATTATCAACTAAAGTTGAATTCATTTTGCTATGAAATGTTTATCTAATATGGTTTACAAAATTGGCATAACAAAAGAAAATCAACACCTCCGTGATAGTCGGTCATAAATTGATTAAACGTCCGTGTTAAATTTCTCTTTACGTTTAAATGCTGGTTTGAAAAATTATATCACACTGTACACGCAAACTCTTGTACTAATGCACGTTTACACTTGCAATTATTTGCTGCCATTTCTATAGTGCGATTTTTTTCTTCAAGAATAGATGAGTTATGAATGTTCTAAAGTATCCTGATCCGAACATTCATAACTCGTCCACTCTCTGAAGAAGAGAAACGCACCTAAAATCGAAAGTGCATAAATGGGCCTTCACAGTGTCTCTAAAACACCTTGAGGTCTATTGAAAAACTTGGCTATCGGCTCGTCTATCAATACACTTTTAAATTGTTCACATCACGCTAATTTCAAACACATTACCTTTTACTAAAAATACATTTGAAAACCTGAAATGAATTTTCCAAATGTTAATTATTGCTTATGGTTTCCTCAACATGAGTGCATTGAGCTGATATTAACATCACAGAAGTCCCCGCTGTGTTGTGTCTGACACACCGACCTTTGAAAACAATCGTGAAAGCAAATGCACCGAGAATGTTTATACATGTACACATATATCAAATTATGATTCATGTTTTTTTCTTAGTATATTCCTTAGATATTTCAGTATTCGATGAATACTAGCATATTATGAGTCAACAATCTCAAGACTCTCAACACGTACATATAGGCGGAACCTTATTGTTACGAACGGTTATTAATACGAGTAAAACACAATATAACAATATAAGCCATATATAGGCCATAAGTACCACTCAAAGTCCCAATTTGGTTAAGTAAAACCATTTACCACAAAACAATTTCTTTCTTAATAAGGCCGAGACATACCTGACGCGATTTGACAACGCGACTTTTTCATTTTTTGAAAGTTCATAAAACAGTCAATGAAAGGAAATTTTAAAAGATATGTACAGTAGACCAAATAACTCAAAATGTTATAGCGCTTCTAAATAGTTGGAAAACTTAAACCAGGATCAAAGTTATCGGTCAGTGAAAATCGAAAAATCGCGTCGCGTTGTCGAATCGCGTCCGGTGTATCTTTTATTACCAATGTAATTCCCTGATGGATTTTTTTCATGGCAGGACCGGCGCCGGTCTTTTCTAATTTTTTATTTTAATTTTTTTAATATATATATCGAATTATGATTCATGTTTTTTTCTTAGTATATTCCTTAGATATTTCAGTATTCGATGAATACTAGCATATTATGAGTCAACAGTCTCAAGACTCTCGACACGTACATAGGCGGAACCTTATTGTTACGAACGGTTATTATTACGAGTAAAACACAATATAACAATATAAGTTTTTTTTATTAAAATGGGTCATAAGTACCACTCAATTTTGTTAAGTAAAGCCATTTACCACAAAACAATTTCCTTCTTAATAATGTGCTAAGTGGTTATATTACTACCTTAAAAAACAAGCAGAAACTCGAAGTTTCTGCTTGTTTTTTTTAAGGTAGTAATATAACCACTCAACACAGCATTTTCACATTGGTACTACCTACACTGGTACAGACAGTTTTTGTATATATCCTTCTTAATAAGGCCGAGACACTGACCTGACGCGATTTGACAACGCGACTTTTTCATTTTTTGAAAGTTCATAAAACAGTGAATGAAAGGAAATTTTAAAAGATATGTACGGTAGACCAAATAACTCAAAATGTTATAGCGCTTCTAAATAGTTGGAAAACTTAAACCGGGATCAAAGTTATCGGTCAGTGAAAATCGAAAAATCGCGTCGCGTTGTCGAATCGCGTCCGGTGTATCTTTTATTATTGCCAACGTAATTCCCTGATGGATTTTTTTCATGGCAGGACCGGCGCCGGTTTTTCTCCAATTTTTTATTTTAATTTTTTTTTTTTTTTTGGGGGGGGGACAGTTATCCCATGCCCCATGTCTCGTACACCTTTGGGCTAAGGTAAGACTTTGATAGCAGGCTAAGATTCGAAGCAATGAACATTATACTTTGAGTGATTGTACTGGGTTCTGAAAAATGTAATAACTTCGACGTTTGAGGGCCATTGCTTGAAACGTTGGAATTATATTTTATCTCCGTTTCATCGTGTGAGGCCAAAATATTTTTTTCATAATGACGTCAAACGTAGACAAAATCTTAATGCGATGTTTCACGCAGCCATTTATTGAAGGTTTTTCAAAAATCCTGAATACCTTCAATAAAATAAAACGCCTGCGACACAGGCTATGTTTCACGGGGAATGTTTAATGACAGTAGACACTTCCTGAATATGCTGCATTATAATGAAAACTACTAAATTACGCTGGATTACATTGTCCGGCTCGATTTAAATGACTGTTGTTTACGTGCGCGCTCTCGTGTGCGCTCTGGCCAATTGGTAAGGCTGGTGTCTAGTTGCAATGCGAATGATGATGCTACTGCCCAGGCCCTACTGCATTATGGGACGGCCTTCCCTTGAGGCACGAGGGCCTGATGTTACGTGGTATTTGATTGATTAGGCAACGATTTGTTGTTGAACAGTGGGGAGCCGCGAAAGTGTTTATCTGCGTTTGAAGTCATTGTGAAAAAGATCGATTTAGTTAGCCTATTATTAACCAGTAAAGAGCTCATCATAAAATCATCTGAAGTTTGATAGAATGCTGCAGGTCTAGAAAATATATATTTCTCTCCTGCCAGTAAAATCCAAGAATAAGAATTCCCTGTGTATTACACAGTCAAATATAAAACTTCCTGCATATGTAGATTTCAGAGAACGTATGCGGATGCCGCGCATTCCCTTCAATCTCGGCTCGCAAAACGCAAATTAGGAATTTTTAGTAAAATATAAAAAGTGGAATTTTTAGTAAAATATAAAAAGTGGAATTTTTAGTAAAATATAAAAAGTGGAATTTTTAGTAAAATATAAAAAGTGGAATTTTTAGTAAAATATAAAAAATGGAATTTTTAGTAAAATATGAAAAGTGGAATTTTTAGTAAAATATGAAAAGTGGAATTTTTAGTAACATATAAAAAGTGGAATTTTTAGTAACATATAAAAAGTGGAATTTTTAGTAAAATATCAGTAAAAAGTAAATATAAAAAGTAAATTTTATGGCATTCCAGTATATAGAGACAAAAAAATTCCTGCAAGCTGTAAGAAAATTTCCTGGAATAATGAGTGCGTGTCTGCCCTTTCCCCCCCTCAAAGAGCAGATGGAAATGCGGGACAGTTGGCACATCTGAACTTGACAGGTCTGTACATTTACAACGAGATGTCACGAATGTTGACCTTCTATCCACAATGTATTCACGATCAATAGTTAGACAGTTTGTTCTTGGTAAATATTTAGTCGAAGTCAAAACAATATTTGTTGTCTATGTCTATATGCGGGAAAGGTTTTTCCAACAACCGAAAGTTTGGCCTTCTAGAAATTTTCATTTAACGACGTTTACCTCCGCGGAGTGCGCACGATTTGATAATTTTTAAATTGGAATTAACATTTTTTAATTAAAAAGCTGAAATGTAAGTGAATAAACAAATAAATTAGTTTTGAAAATCTCCGATGCAGGCACAAAGACTCGTAGAAAGGTTAAACTTAAAGCATTTCCGGCGATGTTTTGGGTGAATGCCCTTCCTTACAATTTAAAACTTTAGTACCCAAAAACAAAGAGCTTAATAGTAATATTAATAATCTCTTCTTCATTCAAACACTTAATCATTTTTGACGCATTGTCAAAACCTTTGCAACATTATTCATTTACAGTGATGGCATCGCCTAAATTTTAATTGTCATGGATATTTAATGGGGGATTTGTACTATTTACCTAAGCTGTCTTTTAATTACATTGTCCGTGGCTCTCCCTATTGTTGAAGGATTATTTGCTCTTTTATAATTATATTTACAATTTGTGTTATAATACCCCCTCGATATAATCTATGCTCAACCGAGAAAGCTTGTACTATCAACAATATTACACTATCAAAGTTTCTGTGATCACATGAGTAGGAATTTTGCATAGGTAAATTCTAAGTTTTGAAGGATATGTAAGAAATGTTTGAGGGACCTGACTTAGTGTTAAACACTGAATCAGTTCCCTCAAACATTTCTTACAAATCCTTCAAAACTTAGAATTTACCAACCCAAAATTCCCACTGTGATCACAGAAACTTTGATAGTGTCCAGCCTTTAATGTTTATATATTAGTTAATGCGCCTGTTACAAAAGACTAAACTAACTATTTTTATACATGATAGCTCTATCACTTCTAAACTGTTCTCCATAGAGGTCCAATAAAAGTCAACTCTTATTGGTCCAGCTATATTGCAGTGCCGCAGCCAGCTCGATAATTGGGGGGCAAATATTAATATATTCGTGTTCATAGACCGCAAACAATCAGTTCAAAAGAATTAACGCAGAACACGCCCCCCCCCCCCCCAATTATCGAGCTGGCTACGGCACTGCTATATTGTAACTGCAGGAGGAACTACACTGGTTGTAGAGATGTTTTGTGGAGAAATAATATTTTTTACTCCTTTAGGTAGCTTCTTTTTCGAAATCATTTTCTCTGGACGGAAACATGGCATACACAGCGGTGTTGTGTGCTATGGATGACGTGGAGGACCTCGTGTGGATTAGACAAAGTTAAGACTACAGGTGTATATTTAGTTTTTAAGAGATAAAGTGTTTAAAGCAAAGTATTTTAGAAAGTATCCATTCATGCAGGAATCTGAACAAGAAGCATATACACATACAGTTGACACCAACATTTCGATTAGTCCCATCAGTCCAATCATGTTTCATGCCAAGGGGCTGTTCGTATGGAACTGGGATGATTCGTTTAACAAGGCTCTTATCACAGCTATGATAAACATCCAATGATTTAATTTTATTTATAAACTTCACAATCAACAAAACGATTGAAGGTACAGACAACAGGACTGAGGAGTTCCAAATTAAGTCCTACCTACAGTCCTACACATTACATTAGAGAGTTTGAGCAAGAGAACGAAATCGGACGACGACGACGTGTTGACAATTTTTGCCTGTCTTGCACATTATCTTGCGCATTCTAAGTTTAGGGCCAGGAGTGAAGACAGATTAGAGATTCATGTCTAGCTGTTTATGAATGTTGACCCAAATCCTTATCCTGATCGGGATAAAACAGCGAGACATGAATCCATATGCCGTCTTCGTTCTTCTGCCTTCGTTCACAACGAATATTTTGGCAAAATTCGTTGTGAACTTCGTTCTGCACGAAGGCACAAGGACAAAGACGGGATATAGTTTCATGTGTCGCTGTTTTTTTATGCATCAGTGCAAGAATTATGGTCAGTATTCATAAACAGCGACACATGGGAAGACAC
Organism: Paramuricea clavata; assembly: GCA_902702795.2. Classification (NCBI taxonomy): domain Eukaryota; kingdom Metazoa; phylum Cnidaria; class Anthozoa; order Malacalcyonacea; family Plexauridae; genus Paramuricea; species Paramuricea clavata. The sequence goes on from CACRXK020000775.1 coordinate 60,698, forward strand.
GTTGAGCAACCACCAGTGATGTCCAACACAGTATGCACAAGATAATGCGCAGACGGCAAAAATTGTCAAGTATGCCTTCGTCTTCGTACTTCGTTGTCTTGCTCAAACTCTCTATTGATATTGTGAAACAATAGAGACAGGCTTACAAACTTTAACAAAGCTACAACACAAAATTACAACACACGATCAAAGCGTTCCAAACCATCCTTACACTTTCTAAAGTTAATATAAACTAGACATGGACCGCCCATATATTGCAGTCCTTTCTAAGTCAACTACCTTATAATGAAGAGACCTGAAAATTGCAAAGAAAATTTGCGAAATGACCAAATTACAAAAAAAAGTGATCAAATGATGAAATTTCAAAGTTCAATTCGCTTAGTTTGATTCCAGTAATTGCATGTATAAAGTTCATTCATGTTTTATGGTCAGGGAAAATATTTCGTGACATGAGTCATCCTGGGTAGCCTGGCACATATGAATAGCCCCGACGGCCCAAGACCTGTCAAATTTACACATATATAGCTACCACTTATTTTGAGAAAGGTTTTGAATACCTTGGAAAGTTTACAGGTTATATGGTGCCAACGAAATGAAGGTCTGAGCAAAATGTAAATACGCAGACAGCGAGAGTTCCGCGTTCACATACGTGGTACTTGGCTGGGAACAAATAAATACCAGACCGTAATATTAATTATCGCATCCTACTTGACGAAGAATACATACTTGAACTTGGTTGAAAAATTTTAATGTAGAGATGACAACTGAGATATTTATACATTAGAAATCTAGTTGTGTATTTGTTAGTGCTGCAGACCTGCTTGGAGAAAGTGTGTAATGTTTGTCTCAAATTGGCCTTGTCAGGGTTCGTAGCGGTCTTTGAAATCCTTGAAAGTCTTTAAATTTGAATGCAGGTCTTTATTTCCCCAAGTCTTTGAATTGTGTGAAAAAGCGAAGAAAGTCTTTAAAAGTCTTTAAATTCCTTAGTGAGTATTTGATTATACGATTTCCTAGCTAATAAAATAGATGGATTGAAGCAAGATTTTTGCAAATGTCGACGAAAATGCGCATTTTAGGATGTGATTTGACGGGACTAATTACTGGGTAAAAATGGTGCTTACACTCGCAATTTTTCGACAGCTGATTGCCTTCAAAGGTCTTTGAAAAGTCTTTGAAAATAGGCAGAACAAATCTTTGAAAGTCTTTGAATTTTTTTGGTCTTGGAGACTACGAACCCTGCTTGTTCAAATGTTCCTCAAAAGTAGTACATGCAACGACGTTACATACAACTAATTTTGTAGTTGGAAGTTTCGAGTGTGAATTTTATACATTTATTACACCTAATAACCAGGAGCGGAAAATGATTCCAACCCAAGGTATGATTTTTGCTACGTGCAATCACAGTTATTTTAATAGATGGTTTGGAGACTCGATGAAAGTACAATATAAGTCATTAACTATGTTATTGTCCAGTTTATGCAAGAATTTGGTCCTATCTTGTCACGTGTGTATTGTATTTCCGCTCAAATAACCAATAACAAGTTTGTGGTTGAGTTATCCATCCGTAACTTGAACAAATGCTCAATTTAAACGTTGCTATTGGTTGTGCGGGAAAAAATACAATACACACGTGACGAGATTGGCTCAAATTCTTGCATAAACCTAAACCAACATAGTTAATGAGTTATATTGTACTTTCATCGAGTATCCAAACCATGTATTCTATTAACTGTGGTGCAATGTTTGGATCATTCTAAGAAGAAGTGTAATATATTTGTGAAAAAAACTTCATCGACTTTTTCACTGGACTTTGCCAGATATGATGAATTGCAAGTTAGTTTCCCTTCGTTCCTTTGCTGCAAAAATTCCTCCACTATTAGCCATTTCCCAAAGTCCTGGGTCTAGATCTAGTCGCGCAAATCCCATGGTGGAGGGACAAGAAATATGGCAGTACACATTTAAATTAAATGGTCGTCTGAAAAGTTGATTTTGATAGTAGATACTTCTACTCTTTCACATATTTGAGGCCTGCCACCATATATTTCGTCCCTCCAAACGATCCCAGAATGCACTGTGATCTCTTTTGGGAAAAGGCTAATTGACATCATATCCAGCCTTTTGACAGGGGAAAAAGTTAGTCAAGACGAGGTTTTTGCTACAAAGATATATTACATTCCGTCTTATAGAACGACTTGAATATTACACTTATGCCAAAATTCATTTCGAGGTAGTGACACTTTAAGATTCTTCCATAATCTGTATGTGAAAATGTTCCTAATTATTTTGCTAAGGCATGCAAACCAGGATACCGAGTTTCCACTTTATTCAGGTCTGAAAGTTTTCATTGTTTGACAATCATGTTAGCTTACCACAGTAGGAATTTTGCATAGGTAAATTCTTTGAAAGTTTTCCAAGAATGTTTGAGGGAACTAACTTAGTGTTAAACACTGCAAATCTTGCAAATCCTTCAAAACTTAGAATTTACCTATGCAAAATTCCTACTGTTTGATCACAGAAACATTGATAGCGTAAACTAGCTTTTAACGCTTTTCAAGACGTTCGAGGTAATCAAAGTATCACTTTGAGTGTCTCCGCTTTTGTGGGTTCATAGAAAGGAACTCTCTATAATGTGACGGCTGCGTTTTAGCAACGACATAGTGTACTTATAAATTATAAAAAAAACGAAGTAGTAGATGACAATAGAGATAATATATGGTTTTAACATCTTACCCAAATAAATAATGCACATATGCTGGTCAAAGTATTCAACAATTTATGGCGAACCTCAACAGCGAAAGTTGCCATTCTCTGATCAGTTTTCTCACGCCGGAGTATCTTGGATTTCTTAAGTTACAAATTATTCCCCGATTTACGGGTACGGGTACGTGTATATCACCCGTACCCGTAAACCGGAATCGGGGTATCTTAACCTCTCTATTGATTATAAGTGGCACTTTCATGTTTTTAACCATTTGGGAGGAGAAATTTTCCTTGCAAGAATTTTTTTGAAAGCTTTGTCGAACTGTTTTTTACGGTGTAGAAGCTGTGAATATTTTTTCAAATTCTCTAGCTTCTTTGCATCATTTTTTTTTTATCTGCCAGCCCCCGACCCCCCCCTGCAGGATATCCAATGGACCACCCATTACATATGTTTTCACGAGGAAGGGGGAGATCGATATGTGCAACAGAAAACTTAGCACACACCCCCAGTTCCACAGAAGAAAACGTTAGTGTCAACTGTTTTATTTGCACTGATGACGATCCGAGCTTACGTACCGAAAGATATACGTGGTTTTTCCACAAAACAGAACAACTGTTGTTATTTCGCCATAAAAAAAAACATAAAGGAACTCAGTGTCAATCCATACTGAAATGTTCCTAATTTACTGTAGTTTTAGCACACCGTCGTTTTCATCTAATCGCAATGAGCATTTGAAGGTTTTAATGAGCTTAACCAACCATTTAAATTGAGTGGCGTTAAGTTATTTAATTTGCTGGTCAGATTAAAACATGTCAAGTCACTCAAATGCCATTGGAAACCTAGACATTTCGCGTGAGACCACCGAACGAGGTTGACCCGACAGAAAATGACGTTAATTCTTCTCATCGTATGTAGTCGTTTTGCATTCGGTAGAAAATAAATAGAAACGACAGTTCTGTTTTTTTCCTGCTCCACAGTTCGGTTCAGTAGGTGATGACCACAATAACACGCGGCGACTGTTCATTGTTCGATGCAAACGACGGTAATTGCATTTAGAACATAGAAGTGAAAGAGACTGGGACCAGCCAGACGAATTAGTTGGACTTACATGAAGTATTGTCTTTTAGTCCATATTCAAGATGGCCGAAGCAGAAGGAGCGAGCAGTGTCAACATTCAAAATTCACCCGGTGGTAATAAAGCAATCTTGAGAATTAAAAGGAAAAGAAGCGCAGATCCAGCGGATATATTATGTAAGTATATATGTCGTATAATTTTAGCGCTTGATACTACAAATTACAGGGTGTACTTTTGATGTACAAATCATTACTGAAAGTATGTATCGTACGAGAGCTGGCTAAATCAAGACTTATTTATTGAGCATGCGACTTTCATTGGTAGGAACGTAAAATTTAAGGGTAATTCTGCACAGCACTTGCATTCAACACTCAATTATAAATGAATTTACTGAACTGCAAATTTGAGTAGTTGACTAGACTTGCTATACTGTCGCTGGCCTGAATTCCATATAAACAATACACTGGACTTATGCCAAGGCAAGTTTATGCTATGTCCACTTTGACATACTATAAATATAATTTCTAATACCATTATATGTCTAAATGACATGAGACAAAGACTGAATGACTAAGAGACATGCAGATATCATTACAGTTGCCATTTTTATACCATTCTGTGAGGGTTTGCTGTATATGTGTAGAATATAATTAAAACTCATTAGGACTTAGGGACCGCTCATTATTTATTGTACAGGGGGGGATTGAGGAGAAACTGGGGGGGGCTTTAAATTTTTCAAAACCTGAAAGGGGGGGCTTTGAAAAAATACAGAGAGACGAAAGAAGGGGGCCTTTGAAAATATTTACCAGTTTGAAAAACATTAGTAGTTTTAAAAATGTATCACAAAACAACTTAACAACAAATAACAATATTTATAGACTTTAATATTCATAAATGGAAGTCAAATAAAAAGTCTCTCGTGTTCATGTAAATAGACAATTCCCATTATAGACTAATTTTAGAACTAGGCTAAGAGATGCAAATCAAGGCCGGATTTTGGTGCAAATAGTGGGGGAGGTGGACAAAAATTTTAGGAGAGGTGCAGTGGTCTAGCTCACAACTCCCATGGAAAGTTAGGGCTTATTTTCGAACAGGCCAATATCAACGAGGTGAGGTATGCATGTAGTGTACATAATATGTACCAGTGTATTAATGAATTATGAATGTATGACTCCAATCTTGCCCTTCATTACAATTGCTACCCTGTTTCTTTCAAAACATTGCATTAAAAGGGTGCTTGACATGGCTATCACTGTTTCAATTTTACAGAGAAAACTTTCTTACGTCACAAAGTGTAGATCCTAAGCAACCATCACATTTTCACTTTGTTCCATCATTGAAACTTTCCAAAGGGGAAGTGCATGACCTTTCAAGAGAGGTGGAAAAATTCTCAGGGGAGGTGCAAAACGATCTCTGGGGAGGTGCGCACCTCTCCACACTTCCCTCAAAATCCGGCATTGATGCAAATAAATCACCACAGCTAGAAAGAGCATACTAAAATAAGTAAATTATTGCCAAGTTTGGTTGCGAATTGTTGCAAAATACGGAAATATATAGCCTTGCAAAGTTTGCAAATTTTGTACACTTTTGTATTGCATGCGAAAATTGCAATTATACAAAAGAATACAAAATTTGCAAACTTTGGAAGGCTATATTTTCTACATATTTTACAACATTTTGCAACCAAACTTTGGAATTTTACTCATTTTAGTATGCCCTTCCCGGGAATATACTTTTTTGCTAAGATAAAAAATTAGTCTATAATGGGAATGTCTATTGGTCCCCATTACCTATTTTTCTTTCTCTAAAATAAACAGCTAGAGTTTTTGTTTCTCTAAATAAAGATAAAGAGCTAGAGGGGGGGGGGGATTTATGTTCTTGTTTTGCCTGTTGGGGGGGCTTTGAAAATTTTACTTGTCTTAAGAGGGGGGTAACGAAAAAATATTATAACTGTAGAGTTTCTCCTCAGTCCCCCCCTGTACAATAAATAATGAGCGGTCCCTTAGTGATGATATCTGCACCATAATCATTTTTTAAGTTCATTATTGCACTTATAATCTTTTAATGTTATCTTTCCCTAGTGGTTTCTCATGCCTTTAAAAAGGCCTTCACTGATGAAGATCATAAACTTTCCTCTGATGAACATAAGTCAGGTATAATTTGACTGTTTCCCATAGTTCTTGATAAAACAATTCAATTTAACTACGTATCTTTATATAATTATTTACTTTCACATTCAGTTCAAAGAGTGTTCAGACTTGCTGGAACTGTTTCAAAGAAAAATGATGAAACAATATCTCAGGAAATTTTGGTAGGATTTTGAATGCCTTCTGTTTACTTGTACTTGCCATTGACTAAAAAATCTAATCCTTTTCCAGACGAAACTGTCATCGAGTGATAGACATAAATCAAAAGTAAAAGTCAACACTAGAAACGAGTTGACTGTTGATGCAATTAATGCGAAACTGAGAGAGACAAAAAAGGTTTGAATGAATTTAATGTTGTACCTTATCTTTGTACATCTTGAATATGGCAACTCGCAAGGTGGAAAAAATAGTCAAGCCCAGGAAATGTTAAACAGCTGTAGGAAATTTGTTAGATTGAAGGGAAACCCTAATTATATGTATGTTCTATTATTGGCCCAACAATATATGGTTGACAGACATCTTTCCTGGAAGTTAAACCATGGCCAACTGGATCACTATGTTTAGGCAGTGGGGAGAAGGGGGCAACTCCCCCTCCCCCAATAATTTTGGAGAGCCTCTGAATGATCTAGCTGAATAACTAGCTGTGTAACAAAGATGTAACAATAATGTTTCAATCATGAAAACCTTGATAGGCTATGTATTGCATGAAATTTAAAGGAAAAAAGTTTAAAAACTAAGATTTTCAGGACCAAAAGAAGGCTATATGTTGGTAAACTAAGTTTGCCCCTCCAACATTGTGTTTAGGCACAAATGTAGTACACAAATATTCAGTTGACCTGTAGGAAATGTTTATTTCCACAAGCAGTCCTGGGAAGAAAATTATTTTCTCTAACCCTAGTACAAGTTGCTTGTCGTGTTACTCTGAGTGTATAATCACACCGGGCAAGCTTGACAGGCATTTTCAAGCTTGCTTGGTGTGGATATACACTCAGAGTAACACCACAAGCATCATATTCACCTGAGTACATTACACCAACACAGAAAAAACCTGGTATAAGTTGTTTATAAGTACAAGTTCTTGTTTTCTAGTTGGCAAGACAAACATCCAGATACAAAGTTGTTTCCAAACACAGAAACGATGTTGAGGATGATGACGAAGATACGGATGAGGTAGATGCCGCAATGCAAGAGATGATGAAACTATATCAACTGTATGATGTGGTGTTAGATGAAGCTCAATCTAGGTGATATATGTAGGAATTTATCTTGTGTTAATAGACAGTTCCAGCTATCGACTAATTTCTTTATCTAGACAAGAAAGACGAAATATATCGTTATAGCTCAAAAGAGCGTCCTAAAATTAGTAACATTGCAAAGTTTGGTTGCGAAATGTTGTAAAATACGGAAAATATAGCCATGTGAAATTAGCGAATTTTCAGTATTTTAGTATTACGCGCGGTAAA
>CACRXK020000776.1:0-42002 GCA_902702795.2 Paramuricea clavata
ACATTTCGGTTGACGGACAAAAATTTGAATCTCCCTCATAAAATAGACGACAATGCATTAGTTATTAATTAATGCGTTAGTTATTTAATTATTAACTTTCAAATATTATTTACATCAGTCAATACGCAGAATTACGTTTTGTAAATACAGGCTAATTGTATGCAGCAGTGGATCATATATTAAATTCCTGGGTATATGCTTGAAAGAGTCTTTATTACCCAATGAACTATTACATTATTTGAAGAGATTTTCCGTTGAAGTAAAAGCAGACAGTGTATGATGTAAGTTTCTTGATTATCTTTCTGTACTATGATCTGTTGAAAAGTAAACTCATAAATATTCAATATAACATATAGAATCTGCCATGCCGTAGAGCTTTAATGAGGATTTATACACCGCTTCTACAAATATCCCCGCGCGATTTTTGTCTTTAAATTTAGACAATCATGGAAATAATATCCGTAGACTTTTTTAAAACGCATCTTGTCTTACTATTTTGTAAAGCCATTTTATTTTTAGTTAATACAAACGTCCATGATCGCTAGAAATAGTAACTCCCCCCCCCCCCCTACCACAATGTTGGTTCAAACCATGGTTATTCGACCACAAACCAACATTGTAAACGGGGAGGGGGGAAATTGAGAAATTTTTGAAAAGTCTACGAATTAATTTCCATGATTGTATATATATATATATATATATATATATATATATATATATATATATATATATATATATATATATATATATATATATATATATATATATATATTATTGAAAGTAATAAAGTTTCCACTATTATTAGTATAATAATAATAATTTATTTATAAAATGATCCACTACATTAATAACTAATTACAAGTATATACAAGGAAGTGAGTCTAAATTGTTGTAGTATGTTATAGTATATGTTATAGTAAGAATTTATGGTAAAAGTCTAAGCCTAAATTTTGGCACGAGAATTGTCTACTTCGAAGTCCGTTTCTTGAACGTTCGTTGTTATCCTCCTGGGTGCTCTAGTCCCTCTGAGACAAAGTAGAGCTGACCGCAAGATGGCAAAGGAGACCTTGGCTCGTATCCAGGACATGGTCGTAGAGAAGTCTTCGCGTTTGTTCGCTGCTATGAGCTCGGTCAATCTGCTATGATACCTCTTGCACTCTTCACTCATGCCTCCAGTCGTTGTAAATACTAATGGTGTAAAAGTTCCGTGTTCTATCTCCATCACTCTTTGGGCATACATCCTCTTCTTCTCGATTTCATGTTGCCTGTATATCTGTTGAGGGCTCAGGTCTTTGTAGGATTCCGCGTTGGGGTGACAAACCCTAACGTCAAAGAACGCGGACCTTTGTTTCTCCCAAAACCCTCGAGCGTGGATATCTAGGCGAGCGTCGGATGCTGTATTTGCTTCTCTTGGTAAAACCTTGCCAGTTAACTCTTGAAGAACGGGTTCAACCTCGACATCATTACAGACGATGTTAAGCATATCAGCCTCAAGATCCCGCAGCTCGTTGTGGCGCTGTATGATGAACGCACCTCGCTTGCAGATCATTGCGTGATCAATATTGAAAGTATCGCCACACACGCATACTAATCGATGGCTTATCAGCAATTTTCCACTCATATCTCAGATTTACTGCGTCTCGAAACTCACCCTTGTTCAGATTGTAGTCCATTTCCTTAATGGGGATAACTGTTAGCCAGTTGGATGCACCTTTTTCAGTTGCTAGTTCCATAGCACGCCGTGTTTTCGGAGGTAGAGAGTTCTTAATACCATCCCGTTTAGCCTGAAGTACTTCGTTCTTTTCATTTCGCGCATTCTGCTGCAGTGTGTGAATAACAGAGTCATCTGGAATTTCGTAGGCTTGTGCGATAATTTTCTCTACCAGTGGCGCTGTGGTCTTTATCGACGTTTCGTACTGCAGTGCTGCATCCTGTCTAGGATTTATAAGGCCAAGACCGCCCATTCGTACTGGGAGTGCCAGGAGATCCCTTTCACTCTTTGTACAGTGATGATCCGTAATTGATGGTATCAGGACATCAGCAATAGCACGCTCCAAGGGCTCCAGTAAATATTCTATATCTGGAAGTGTTCTAAGAAAATATGTCCATCGATGGCGGAGGCCAAAGGTGAAGGCGGCATAGCAGGCTTGTGGGTGTGACGCTGCGAATTCAGCTAGCTTGACGATTTGGCTAACCCAGTCCTCTACCTTGCCGTTGACGTATTCTTCCAGGAAAGCCATAGAACCCAAGGCTGCGGCCAAATGCTTTTGCCCCTGCGCAGATATATTGATCGCTGTCCCATCAAATATAGCATGAACACTTTCTTCTTTTCCAGGCTATATGATCAGCCAGAATTTCTTAGCATTTGGAAAGTATCCCAAATTAGGGCCAGCTTTATTCAGGTGTTCCCACCATCGCTTGATATCTTCCAGGAATCCCGCGCCACTCGCGTCGTCAGCAAACCAACATTGCTTAACATTGCTTGACACATTCAATCCGGTGATCAGGGGTTGAAGACTGATGGCATACATCCCCATGGCCAGGGGATCCCCTTGTGTGGTACCCTCGGTGGACTTGAGCTCTTCTCCACCAGATATAAATAGTTTAGCTGGTTCGCGATAGGTGTTAATTGCGTAGGTTGACATAGATGGACACAGAACTGTTATGTTGTGGAGTGCAGCCGCTCGATTGAGTGCGTTGAATGCGTTTGAGGCATCAATCAGAAGTACAGCATCTGTCTCGTCTGCTTCAAATATGGAGTGCATCGCATGAACGGCTGCCTCACTTCCGCTGTTAAGACCTGCGCACACCTGTAGCGATCCACTGGCATCAATCACATCGGGCTTAATCACTTTCATAACACATTTCCCGACAATCCTCCTGATAACTTCCCCGACGCCAATTGGACGAACCGCGCCCTCGCCTTTGTCAAGAGGTATAAGCCTGTTGGCTAATATAGGCTCGATAGTACTCGGGTCAATGTATTCCGTACATATCCGCCGGGTCATTGTTGCTACTGCCTCACAAAAGTTTACGCCTGATTTCTTAAACGATTTACATGCGAAAATACGCTTGAGTCCATTTGCATCCGCTCCTGAAGGGCCGTGCACTTCCTCAAATGGCCCGAAGAGTAACGAGCCAAGTTTGGCCTCTTGTGCTTTAGGGTGTTTCTCCTGAAGCTGTCTCATCACGTTGTCAGTCAAAGGCAACACTACATCACAATCAGCCTCACTGAGATATCTCAAAGCAGAATTGATCTGACCTTCCATGACCAACTTGGCGAATATCTTCGCTTTATTTGGAGGCTCCGTCCTTTTAGCCTTTGCTACACGCTTTTGAATGGACCGGCCTTCACGAAGTAAGCTCTCGACTTCTCCTTCTTTCCATAGCGCTAGTCGTTTTTCCAAGCACTCTTTGTGATCTTTTGCCTTCGATTTTACGCTTGGCTTTTGCAGTGCCGTTGCCAAGAGAACAATTGCAGCTTTCAGCGCTATGTGTTGTGTTTGCGATGCGTTGTTCCAATCGTTTATATGTTGTGTTAGCTGGTCGATAAAAGTGAGCTTAAGCAAGTGACGTTTTTGACAACACGTACGGCATGAGTAACGTCAGGAGACTGGGTCAAGGGCTGTTATTGGTGAAAAACGTCAACTTTACTTCCGGTCGACGTCCGTGTTGTCAAAAACGTCACTTGCTTAAGCTCACTAAAGTCTCGCCCAACTTTGCCATACGGGACGAGAAAAGTATTTTTACGCCATCGCGTAATTTCATCGTACGCATTAATTATGGTTGACGAGTTGACCGCAATTATTGAGCCGTCCGCTCTGCGTCCCCAGATGGTAATCGATGGTATATCAACAGCAACATAGTTGGGTAGACGTCCTGCTTCATGTATGCGGCTGCCGGCGTGTGGTTCACCAGGACAGTCATTGGTCACTTCAAAGCCCTTTACAGCTTCGGTTTCTTGCCGTTCGTGACTGTTTTGGACAATATCATTGTCTGTATGCAAATCCAGATTGCTGTTTACCTCCAAATTTGCATTTTGACTAATGGTGTTTTGATTTTCAAAATTGTTAAATTCATGTTGTGAAATCGTGTTGTGCCTTCTCTGGTTTTCATCTAATGTGACCTGTATCCTGTGACCTGTTTTCATCCTGTTGACCATACCTTCAACCATATTATGTAGTTTTTTAGTCTATTTTATGTATGGTTGTAAAGATAATAAATAAATAAATAAATGTCTGCTCTCTTTCGTCATCGATAACCGCTCCGCCGCTTACCTTACCGATAGCACGAGTCTCAGCTGTAGCGTTAATTTTCTCAAGCCTAGCGGCTTGATCTCGCAGGTTTTGGCTCTTCAATCCAAGATGTTCGTATCCTTTCTTGTCCCACAGATCTTTCATAACTTGTATATAGCCTTTCTTTCTGCCGTTCACATAGCATGGCGGGTTTTCCGATTTAAGGAATTCCATCGCTTTCTTCTTACATTCTAGCAGATCTGTATCCATTTTAATTTCGATCGCTGCTGTCGCGACATCGTGTATAATAAATATTTCTTGAAATTGACCCAATAGCTGACTAAAACACCATCTTCTCCAATACACAAAATTTTCCTTTCTTAATTGAGCATCAAAATTGAAAAAGCATTCAGGTTTCCAAAGAGCAAGTAAAAGTTGATAAATCTATCACAAAAAGTTTAAAATAAATGCAGTTTATGCCAACCCCAATGTAATAATAATAATAATAATAATAATAATAATAATAATAATAATAATAATAATAATAATAATAATAATAATAATAATAATAATAATAATAATAATAATAATAATAATGAAAACTTTATTAATAGAATATTTATAGATATATACAATTGTAAATCTCACTTCTTGAGGTAACCTACAATTGACTACTTGAATCACTTATACGTGCATGGTTATAATTTTATATACAAAAATTACTACTTATTTACAGAAATAGTTACTTTAAATGTTCATTAGTTCGGGATTTGTCCATTCTTTATTTTTACAGCAAAATATGTAGTACGTTGATCGGATGGCAATAGATATAATTTTTCTGATACAATATTGTTGGTGTTGATTATCCAGTCCTAACTCATTTAGCATTTTTACGAATGTATGACATTCTTTGTCAAACACTCCTAGCGAACTGACACAAAGATTTATAAATTTGACAGATGTAAAGTTTTGATCCAGTTCTCTAATTAGGTTTTTATATTTAGCTTTCTTGCGGTTAACATTGTTTGTGAGGTTTGATTCAAAGCCTACGGTAAGTTCAACGACGTAGAGATGTTTGTCTGAAGTGGAGACAAGTAAATCAGGACGATATTCATCTCCCGTAATAATCGAGGGGCTTTCAAATCCAAGAAGATCAACATGTAATTTGCATTCGTTTAAACTTTGAAAAGTTTTTGCAAGAAAGTTTAGTATGCAATCGTGTCTCCAAGTAAATCGTTCCAGGTAATGTTGACAACCGGCAACAATGTGTAGAAGTGATTCAGGGTGTAAGCAGAACGAGCAGTCAGAACTTGATGAAATTCCGCATCTACTGACGTTCTTTCGGGTAGGAAGGGTATTATTTATATAGCGAATTGTAAAGTTGAAAATGTTCTTTGGTAGCTTTGATTGCGATACCGACCAGATTGCGTTAAGTTGTGATAGCGCGAATTTAGAAACATTTTCGAAAAAGGAACCTTGACATTTCAAACGGTTCCTAAGTTTATTTTCTTGTTGAGAATGGAAAGTTTTTAAAGCTTCTTTAGTTGAGTTGTAGCTATCGTATTGAATGTTAGTATGATTATTAGTTGACTTCCACAGTTCGTTTATTGAATCGTTTGGAGATGTTTTCAGGGCATTGCGTAGAACTGTTTGACACTGAATGAATTTGACTGATGCAGGGAGGATATTTAGACCAAACTTATTACGGGTTAGAAAAACGTTACTTAGTGTATAATAATAATAATAATAATAATAATAATAATAATAATAATAATAATAATAATAATAATAATAATAATAATAATAATAATAATAATAATAATGAAAACTTTATTAAATGGATATTTAGCTTATATATACAATTGCAAATCTCACTTGTATCAGGTAATTTACAACTGGCTACTTAAATCACTGATTATATATGCAATATTATACTATTAAGATAACAAAATAACAGTACAACGTTTAAACACTTAACAGTTCCGGATTCGTCCATTCCTTGTTTCGACAACAAAATATATAATATGTTGTTCGGATTGCAATCGTCGTCATTCTTTTAATACAGTAATTCTGATGTTGCTTTTGAAAACCAAAATCATTAAGCATTTCTATGAAAGTAGAACATTCTTTACTGAAAACACCAAGAGAACTAATCGAAAGATTTACAAATTTTACTGAGTTGAAATGTTCATTTTGTTCCCTAATTAATTCTTTATATTTTGATTTTTTACGCTCAACGTTTTTTTGAAGATTTGATTCGAAGCCAACTGTAAGTTCAACAATATAGAGCGTTCCGGTTGAGGTTGAAAGAAGCAAATCTGGACGGTAGGTGAAAAAAATCTGGACGGTAGGTTATTATTATTATTATAATAATAATAATAATAATAATAATAATAATAATAATAATAATAATAATAATAATAATAATAATAATAATAATAATAATAATAATGGAAACTTTATTTATTGATTATTAGGATATATACAACTACAATTATAAACCTCGCTTTACAGGTAGTTTATCAATGTCTACTTGAATTGATACTATATATTTATTGTACAATAATTATTTTAAGAAGGATTATATTAACATTAATTTTGGGTTATCCCACACTTTGTTTCGTTTACAAAATACATAATATGATGTTCGTATGCATATGTTCACGATTTGCTTTTTTATGTATTTACTATACTTGGCATCACATTTAAGGCTACTTAGCATGCCATCGAAATTTTCACAAGATCGGCCAAAAACTCCGAGGGTACTCAAGGATAAATTGACAAACTTGACTTTATCATAATCTGCTTCCTGCTCATTGATTAGATCACTGTACTTTTGACGCTTACGATTGGCGTTAACTAGCAGATTGGATTCATAACCGACTGTAAGCTCGAGGATGTATAGACATCTGTTTTCAGTCACCAGCAGAAGGTCAGGTCGTAAACGATCTCCCGTGATAACAGATGGATTCATAAAACTAGGAATGTCCGCGTAAAGTGTGGAATTTTTCACAGCAGTAAGAGTGGATGCGAGGAAATTTAAAACGGAATCGTGTCGCCATGTAAACCGGCCTTCGTCTAAATATGTCTTACATCCAGCAATCACATGGAGCAGCGTTTCAGGTGAGGAGCAGAAAGAGCAATCGGATGTTGATGATAGTCCCCATTTTGATAGGTTCTTTCGTGTTGGAAGTGTGTTATTGATATATCGGATGGTGAAGTTAAAAATGTTTTTCGGAAGTTTGCTCTGAACGGATGACCATAAAGAGTTGAATGTGGATGTGGAATGATTCATGATACTGGAAAAGAAAGAACCTTGCGAAATGAGGTGGTTTTGAAGTCTTTGTTCGTTTTCTTTTCTAACTGCCTTAAGTACGTCTTTTGTGTCTTTGTAAATGTCATACTGTATGTTCTTGTTTGTGCTCGTCACCGCCCATAGATTGTTAATATCTACGTTTGGTGAGTATTTTAAAGCTGATCGAGAGACAGTTTGACATTGGATAAATTTTGTCGAAGGGAGAATAATATTCAGACCAAATTTGTTTTGTGGAAGCAACACGTTGCTAAGGGTTGCAGAGACAGGAAGTTCCAGCCATTTTCGGATATATTTTGTCGCAATACTGTCTAACGTTTCGCAGATCCAGGTCTTAGATATATCAGAAACAGTGAACTCCCAGGATATCTTTGACAGCAAGTAACGACTGTATAGTAGAATTTTATTTTTCGGGTGTAAAGGTAGTTCATTAATTTTATTCATGATGTCATTAAACACGTCGAGTAATTCCGATTTGTGTTCCTCATCAGACATATTGAAATCGAAATAGCGACCTAAGTAACGGAAAGATTTGCCCATTTCGGTTCTGGGTACAAGATCGTTATTAACGAAAAGCTTGGGTAAATACTGCATAGATTTAGTTAAGTGTTTTTTAATGCCAAATGTTGAACATTTGTCAACGCATATAATCATATTAGCCCATTGACACCAGATTGTAAAACGATTAAGGAGCATTTGATTTTCTTTCTCTTGGCTACTGATGACAGCAGCATCGTCTGCAAACTGAAACCAATGTATAGGATTGCACGGAATGCCAATTTCACTTAATTTCCAAAAACCAAGCTGACAGTATTTTTCAGATTTAATATGTTGTATGAAAGTATTGAATGACATGTTGAATAAAAGTGGACTGAGACAATCGCCTTGAAGAACGCCACGACCGACTGTAATGAAGGGGGTGTTAAACTGTTCGGTTATGATGGAAGTTTGGAAATCAGTGTAAAGACTGCAGATAAGGTTCTTTATGTGATTAGGAACGTGATGGTAATCAAGGACTTCGTAAATGAGGTTATGATGGACTTCGCCAAATGCATTTTTAAGATCGAGTAATGTAAATAATAACAATAATAATAATAATAATAATAATGAAAACTTTATTGAAATTTTTTTCTGAAATCCAAACTCTACACTCACTCCAAAACATGTGTTTCACGCGTACGTCAATAACAATAATAATAATAATAATAATAATAATAATAATAATAATAATAATAATAATAATAATAATGAAAACTTTATTGAAATTTTTTTCTGAAATCCAAACTGTACACTCACTCCAAAACATGTGTTTCACGCGTACGTCACGCGTGAATCGCGCGAGACTGTCTTGTTCTACGATAAATAGAGGATATGATATTACACGGCGGCGCGAAGATATGACTTTTATCTTCGAGTGGTGAAAACAATATTTTACGAATTAGCGCAGCGAGTGAGCAAAAGTTTGTTTTTAACACGAGAAGATAAAAGTCATATCTTCAAGCCACCGTGTATATAATGTAATGTTCTGCTTATTATATAGTCGAAGCAAAAAATTGTGAAATTTCACGCTCAAAACCAAATTGGAAAAGGTCACGTGATCGATATCTTCACTAGTGAAGATATGGAAGATATCTCACTGTGTATTTTTCAATATCTCACTCTCTACTATATAATAATTATACATACTCCCCATCATGACAAATCAGAATTCAGAAATATCTGTCAACATAACTAAACAACAACAATTAAACTATTTCAGTATACATACAGTTTCAGGCATGTTTTCTGCATTTGCTCGTTCAACAAAGGTGATTGGAAACTCATTTGTATGTTCATGTTCAAGTTTGCTGTCTTTCAGTTCAATGGTATCTCTGCACCGCTCCTCTAGTTGTCGCGAGTTTTCCGGCTTTATTGAACTTTCTTACTCTTGCAGCTCGAACGTTTCCGTCTCTCTCTCTTTAAGTAAACTTTCTATCATCACAATGATGATAGAAGATACTGTAAGATACTGTACTTGTCTCTCTTCAACAGTTCGTTTCTTCCTTCGTCTTCTACGTCGAACTCTCCTTGCGCTGGAACCGTAAGTATTCTCTTACCTAACACTGAATGTCTAAATGTGACGGTGTCAACGGTTCATCTCGATCTGGATATACATAAGTTAGTGGTCTAGAATTCAAGACTCCTTCTACTGGAATCAATAATGTCAGACGTTCTTCGTAAGTAAGTCTAGTATTACGCAAGACTTTCTTCAAACATCTTTTGACACTTCGTACCATTCTTTCATAAAAATCTCCCGACCAAAGGGATTTTTCCACAATATATCGCCATTTAATATTATAGTCTTGGAGGCAATAAACGCTCTAATTTCTAGACCTTTAACTGTTTTTCCATCGATCCGAAATGATCAGTGCGGGGATTCCACGTCTTCCGATTAATCGCTCTAAATGCTTCGCTTGACATGTCTGGAACCGAATTCCAAATGTGTGGCTCTACTGCTTGAACAGGTGTACAAGCCTTAGGATATGTAAACCTTATGCATATCTTTCGATTGACTGTATATGCAGTCCTTCACGTGCATTGGACCTGCATGCGTAATCGACGCCGATCTTGGAAAATGCAAAATCGTTGCTCAAACGGAACTCGAGTAGTGGTGGCACTTCTGGGTTCCCGTAAGGTGGACCTTCTAATCTTCGACAAATGGTACATTTCGAAAGGATCTTTTTTATCTTTTTCACGACTTGGCAACCCTTTGTTAACCAATATATACTTGGATCGAACTTGCGTCAGGGTTTCTCGAACCGCTCCATCGTGCATGACTTGTTCGTGACTTCGAAGAAAAACTACTCTTGCAAAATAGTGGTCACTTGGTAAAAGGATAGGGAATTTCGTATCATAGGGTAAGGGTGATTCCTGTTTTCGTCCATGGCATTGTATTATGTTCTCTTTATCTTCGAACAGGCTTCTTACTTTTCGATAGTTTGTTTGTTTGGACATTGGATATTGAATGTCTTTAATCCATTCAGTTCTGCGTTGTCGATCTCCTCACAGGTAATCTGTCCAACCGTGGTATCAAGATTCTCTACGTGTTTCTTGAAATTGTCAATGAAACGTAAGACATACGCTGTAACACGAAGTAATCTTCCAATAATGCTGTATTTCGAGGTATCCATTAATTCCATAATATTTGGAATTTGTGCGACATTAACGGTTGATCTAATAATGCTTACTCGCGGAGATTTTAACTCGGAATCGTTCTCTTGGGAATTGCAAGGTTGGGGTGGCCAACGTTCATTAGACTTTATTAGATATTCAGGACCGTTCCACCACAATTTGTTTTCTACAAACTGGGTTGCTGTTGTTCCTCGGGATGCAATGTCTGCTTGGTTTTGTTTTGTAGGGACAAACTTCCATACTTCGGGGGATGCCAGTCTTCTTATCTCTAGTAATCGATTTTCAACAAATTGTTTGAATTCTTTGTTAGAATTTCGTATCCAACTAAGCACTACAGTTGAATCAGACCAATAGGTGACTGAATCGATTCTCCTGAACTTACTTGTTGACATCATTCAAGGCTTTCTTCACGCTTTCTGCTAACCGGTATGCTAGAAGACTTGATAATAATTGCAGCCAATTCCAGCCGGGGAATTGTCTGCTTCGACATTTGGGGCCACTCTTGTTTATGAAGCAACTAGATCAGAATGAATACCTTCTGAGTTTCCACATCGTACATAGACACATGCACCGTAAGAACTTTCGGACGCATCTCCAAAAGAATGCAACTCAGTTGACTTTATTTCACTACCGAACGAATCTGGACAATAACATCTTGGCCGGGATACTCATGTGGTTGGCTTCTTCCAATTTCTGGACAATCTGATTCCATTCTTCGCAGCATTCGTCATTCAGTGGTTCATCCCAGTCGCTTTTGCTCTTACACAACTCTTGAAATATTTGTTTGAATCGAAGGGTGACTGGAGATATAAGACCTAACAGTTCATGAAACTTTGCCGCGATGCTTAGAATGCTTCTCTTCGTGATCACATTTGTCTCGACATTTTTCAAGGCAGCAGAAAAGTTCATAATTAACGTGTCCGTTGGGATTTAATACTTGACCTAAGACACGAGGGTGGGAGTCGAGTTGCTGAGGGTCGAATATTGACTTTGAATATCTTTCATCTTCCTCCGTTACTGCACTCGGTAAATTAGACGGTTGTTGAGGACTTTCTGAAAATTGTGGATCATTCTGAAACTCCGTCTTTGCTGTTACTCAACCACTTGGACTTCGGACAATCGGGTTTTGATCTTCTTCGCCAATTCTAAGGGAATGTTCATTTAATATGACAAGGGGGAGGGGAGTGAAGATTCTGAAGGGGGTACTAAAAAAAATTTAGCACAGCAAGGGGGGCTTTAAAATTTTTGAGGTTACGTAGTGGGGGCTCTGGCTAACTATTTTGAATATTCAGGGCTATTTAAAGACAATATTAAATAAAAGTAAGTAAGGTGTCATAGGTTATATTTAATAGTGGACAAACAATGTTATCTGAGTTCTACCAGATCACTATCTTCATCCATTTCGAAGCTTTCAAACTCATCATGTCCAGGCTCTGTAATCTCGTCATCAACTTCAGAGCCATCTGAGAGTTCACTTTCAGACCCCAGGCTGGTCCTTTTCCTCCTGACTCTTTACTGTGGTGGCCTAATTCTTGTGGTGTCTTTTTACTGTGGTGGCCTCTTCTTGACAGAAGTGTATCGAAAAGCCTTTTTGCTCCATGTCACCAACCGCGCCTTGAGCAATCAAGTATTCGATGGCTTTTATGTGGAATCTGTGTAGGAGCTGTATACTTCCCAGATTTTGTGTGCTAACTTTTTTAGTGTTTCCTTTTATAAGCAAGGCATCAGCAAATTCTTTTCTATGTATTTTCAATATAAGCTTGTTTCTTTCCCATGTTCTTTTGTCTTTGACGAGCTTTTCTCCTTTGCTACTTTCTTCTCCTGGTTACCTCTTCCTTTCTTCTCCTGAAACTGTATCTATATTGAAGCGTGCACTTAAAAGCTGCCAGATGTTAGTGATGGACAAGTGAAAACAAATGAGATTTTTGTTAAGTTTTTCAAGATGCTGAGCAATATAGAAAATTTCATCGCCTGCCCACTACTTAGGTACATGATTACAATCATACAGTTGACAGTTCATTATCACGCTCTTGCAACGTGTGCTTGATGGCACCCAATTTCTCCTCTAAAGAAGACAATTTAAACATGGTAGATTTGGCTCTCTCCATGTCTATCGACACGGGCCCTGGGGGAATTTCCTGGTACTTCCTGGTAGTTCAGGAATGCCGAGTTAGCGATTATCCATAACAGTGACTATCGGATCAGACTGCATTCTTCCAGGGGTAATTTGTCTGATAACGAAGCCGAGATAACTAACAGCGCTATCGGCGACAGTATCGTAGATGGCGCAACACTCGAGTGGAACAAAACATAAACGCTTTGTCGGCTTTGATGGACTAAGTGATGAAGATATAAGTAAGCTGATGGTGAGAGAGTGCGAAGAACACGAGACGGATAGAATGGAGAAGAATGCGTGGTACTGTGCTAATGAAATTCGCAATAGGGTTGATGGGACACCAGTGTTTAACTAGTCTATTAAATGTTATTTAACTCCAAAGCAAAGCCCTTTCTTTTTCACCAAAAAATATTTAAAACAATTTCAAAGCTGTACTGCTGCTGAATCAAAACAACAGGTTCCTGGTTACCACTACATAACAAATGTTTTAAGGTTACAGGACACCCTTTTTGGCGTTTTGTGGAAAATCGCTACTGCGCGCTCAAAATCAGTCCGATTTTCATCAAATTTTCACCAAATGTTAGCCAGTGCATGCAAAATATGGTAAAGTTGTAAAATGGACAAACAATAAAATGTAAGAATTATTCAGGAAAATCTTAAGTCGCGGTACCTTTACGCTTTTGAGTTATGTTCCTGCTGGTTTTAAGATATATTTATGAAAATATCATTTTTATACAGTAAAATAGTTGTTCTAAAAAATTGTGTTCGGAAACTTTTGTTTATTTCGTCATTCCGCTGATATGGCGATTTCTTTGACGACTGCAATATATTTCTGAATCGTTTGTGTGAATTGCTCCTTATTATTAAAATAGCCAAAATTAGAACAAAGCCGAACGCATTTTGAAACTGACGTCTTTAGCTATGTTCTGTGAAAATTTGAGGAAAAATTCGTTAAAACTCACAGGAGCACAATTCGTATCCAGATCCTGATATACCAGGGCATTATATGAGTGTTTTCAACACACTAACCGCAGACGATAACGGGCAATTAAGAAAAGTGGATGATGTCGCTCCCGGGGCAGTGATAAAGCGTCTATATACAGCTGGCACGATCTCATCGGACAATATTTAACAACTTAAATAATTAAGTATCCAGTCGTTATTGTGTTGAACTGTTGAAGAGAAGCATGTCGCATCATATATTAAACACCTTGAAGAGTTGAAAATGATATCTGCTATCAGGGAAAACGAAAAAGAAAAAAACGAGAAAAAGAGTGCAGCAAAACCTATGATGACTACGATTGGAATACCCTCATTGATTCAGGAAAACTAAATTCGTTAGACGTGATGGAACTTGGCATGTACCTTAAGAGACACGATCTGTCCACTATCGGAAAAAAAAGGATAAAATCAAACGAATTAAAGAAAATTTCTACATAAGTAGGAACAACGACGCAGCCATTGATGCAGAAACTTAATCAGATGATGATACTTTGTCAGGGGATGGTGAATCCGATTCTGACGATGATTAAGTGTTTTTTCATTATTTCGTCCATGCCAACTAACAAATCCCCTGGAATAGATCAGATCTCGATGCGAGTCATTAAAGATAGTCTTCCCGCAATCTTACCAACAATCACTTCCATTATTAACACCTCACTTGTTTCCGGAATTTTTCCTGCGATTGGAAAATGGCTGTTATCACACCCATTCCGAAAGATGGCGACCACGAGCAAGCAAACAACAACAGACCCATCTCGCTTTTGCCAATTTTATCTAAGGTATGCGAGAGGACAGTGCATAACCAAATGATTCCTTATTTAGATACAAAACAACGCCTATCTACCCAACAGAGTGGCAATAGGAGATTTCACTCGACAGAAACATCCTTGATCGAGACTACGGATTCAATCTTGAACGCTATCGATGGAAAAGAGTTAACGGCCGTTGTTCTGCTAGATATGAGTAAAGCTTTCGACAGTATAGATTACAACATTCTCCTGTTGAAATTACAAGATGTCGGTGTATCACCTGCTGCCCTAAACTGGTTTTCGATCTATTTATCGGAAAGATTCCAGGTCGTGCGTATCAATACCGTTCTATCCGACAAACTACCTGTGAACAGTGGTGTCCCACAAGGCAGCATTCTTGGACCGATCCTCTTTAATATCTATGTTAACGAACTACCAACAATTCCTCAGAGCAGTTTATCCAAGATGTACGTTGACGATAATAAACTATCACTTACTTTTCTTATCCAACAATGTGCCTCAGCAAGAACAGAGATGAATAAAGATCTGTGCAGGATTCGTGACTGGTGTTTTGACAACCACCTCCTTCTCAACGCATCCAAGACAAAGCTTATGGTTTTTGGTAGTCGCCAAATGATCTCGAAAGTCTCTGACTTCCGTCTGTCATTACTGGGTAAGGAACTTATTCCAGTCCAAACAGCGAAAGATCTCGGAGTTACATTTGATTCAAGCCTTTCCTTCGACTATCATGTCGTTAAGACTGTCTCTTTTTGCATGTCCAGCCTGGCGCAGATTAACCGTGTAAAACATGTTTTAGATAAAAGTTTGCTTGTCTTGGTAATTCGAAGTTTAGTTTTCAGTAAAATGTATTATTGCTCGTCGGTATGGGCTAACACCACTGCAAATAACATCCGCAGACTTCAAGCATTACAGAACTTTGCCGCCCGAATTATCACTAAATCAAGAAAATTTGACCACATAACACCCTTGTTGACTGAACTGCACTGGATTCCCGTTAAATTGTCTAAACGGAATAACACCTGAATCTTTGTCTCAACAATTTGTGAGGAGAGTCGACATCAGTGGACGTTGCACGAGGAACTCAAGTTCTTTAAACATCCCCTTTTTCAGGAGTGCAACTGGCCAACGGACATTCTATTACCGTGCTGTCTCCTTATGGAACGAACTTCCAGAGAACATTAAATGTAGTTCATCAGTTAACATTTTTAAACATAAATTATGTAAATATCTTTTAGGAAATCATTCATAGTAGCATTTGGCCTTTAACAATTTTTAGATCCATACCAGTAATTAGTTAGTTAGAATTTCATGTTGGTATATCTTATAATTTTTTGTAATTGTTAATTGGCTCCGAAAAGCCCCGTTGGGGAGAGTTCAATAAATTATTGTATTGCATGTATTAAGTACTTCAGATAATTCCAAAAGGCGATGAAGACGACAATTCGGCTGAGGGAATGTTGGAGGTTTCTGATAGACGGTTGTTGAGGACCTTCTAAAAATTGTGGATCATCTTGAAACTCCGTCATGAATTCTTTGCTGTTACTCAACCATTTGCGCTTCGGACAATCGGGTTTTGATCTTCTTCGCCAATTCTAAGGGAATGTTCATTTAATATAACAAGGGGGGGGGGGGAAGATTCTGATGGGGATTAAAAACTTTTTAGCACAGCAAGGGGGGGCGGGGGTTAAAATTTTTGAGGTTACGTAGTGGGAGCTCTGGTTTTTCAACTACTTGAACATGGTAGATTTGGCTCTCTCCACGTCTATCGCCACGGGCCTTGGGGGAATTTCCTGGTACTTCCTGGTAGTTCAGGAATGCTGAGTTAGCGATTATCCATAGTGACATCGAATCAGACTGCATTCTTCCAGGGATAATTTGTCTGAAAACAAGGCGGAGGGAACTAATTAACAGCGCTATCGGCGACAGTATCGTAGATGGACTAAGTGATGAAGATATAAGTAAACTGACGGTGAGAAAGTTCTCAATGTCAGTTTTAATTTGGTAGTTTCGCTTTGATTGTAGGGCCGGGGTTGATGCAGGGCTGCGGATTGTCGCAGATTCAGTATTTCTAGAAGACAGACTTGCTGCATTGTTTACAGGGTTCAAAGCATTATTTTTCTTAACACATACTCGATTTATCGATTCACCGATATCACTAGCTACGATTTTCTCTTTATTAATGTCTTCGTCTTTCGTCAACTCCAATATACAGGGTGTATCAAAAAAAGCGCAATCCTCGACTGAAATGTTACGTTATTGCGATTGGAGATTAAAAAAATTGAGATGGAATAACAAATCGTTCCCATGAAAATAACTGATTTTTTCATTAAAACAAAAAAATGTTGCATTTTAATAAATGGATTGTAACAATAAGTATAATTACGGCTTTTCTCCACTATTTTTAACAAAGTTTGAAACTTCAAATGCGATATAATTTTGGCTTGGACCATCTAAGCTGACTGACATCAGCTTGCTATAATTTCTGTTTACATTACATCGCAATTCGATGACACTCTGGCTCAGACACCAGAATGTTTTGATTCTATGATTTTTAGCATTCGTGTAGGATTTTCAAACAACCTAGTCTCTTTTAAAATACTTTTAATTTGTTCTTACGTGGTTTTCCAGATGTAGTGACGAGAACATTAAAGTTTAAAGAAGAAAATTCTAACATTTAAACCAACTAAACAATAACATAGTAAACTTGCATAATTAAACAGCAACTAAAAATGATAGGTTTTACTAAATCTTTTCCTGTGCAATTATTACTAGCATTGGAGACAAGGATAAGAGTTTGTTTGAAAGAGAAAAGAACAGGCTTTGAAGTAAGCCTAAAAGCGTTTACCTAGAAATAGTATTTCGAAAGTTATTAAGCACAAAAGATGAATTGCGTTTATTTTGATACACCCTGTAGTTTCGTCAATACTCTCAAAAAACTTCTTTCCTATCTTTCAAAGTAACCTTGAAACTTTATAACTTTTCTCTTTCACTCGTAGATCCGCTAAAACGCTCGAGAATGTCGTAGGCACTTTCAATATTTTTGCTCGCGTAAGCACGATATTAGACTGCGAGCAATCCCTCTATTTTCCTTCGTTTTATTGTTTCGCGGACTAAGATTGAACGCGCGGGACAATGGCAAAACACACAACGGGAAATTCTGATTGGTTAAAAAACAATAAATATTCTGATAACATTAAAACCCATCACTCAGCTGGCTTTATACTGTAAACAGACATTTGCCGAAATTAATATCTATCTGGCAGCGGGAAGCAACGAAAATTGATACGTATGTAGTTGAAAGTCTTACAACAAGCTTACAAAAACAAACGCTCGCAATAGAGTGCCTACTTGAAGGTAGAGATGTTTTAGCTGTCCTTCCTACGGGATTTAGAAAGAGTTTCCTGTTGGCTGAAGATATTCGAAGGGTTTGTTCAAGCCCAACTAGTATTCTAGTAATTGTTCCTCTTCGTAGCATTATTGATGAACAGTTACGGTCCAACGACTTTGCATTAAGGATGATCGCTTTTGGAAATATTAACTCGGCCGTTCTTATAGTGGGATCAAGGAAACCAATTTTCAGATATTTGTGTATGCGTCTGCTGATGAAGCTTAAATTGAGCCTTTGTCTCCAGAATTTGTTGCCTTGTTGAAGAATAAAAGCTCGCCATTCAGAAACGAACTGTCCCTCATAGTCGTTGATGAATGCCACACAGTTAGGCTAATTTGGGTTTATTATAATATTGTATGTCTTTGTAAATATGTATGTATGTATTGTATATTGTATATTGTATGTATTGTTTTGATCTTACAGTCAATGGAATAGTCGACTATATTGACAGGTTCAATGTATCATTAATTAAGAAAGACTCTCAAAGATTGTATTTTTTACGTCAGTTAAAACGTCCGAATGTACCCGCTGCTGAGATGATTTGTTTTTATTGTACTTGCATCCGACCGAGATAGTAGAATATAATGCATCGTCCGTTTTTCATTACGGACATTACTCACATTGAGGAATCCCAAATTACCATCCTCACTCTGAGGTAAAGGTTCCTCACACTGAGGACAAGGCTCCTCACACTAAGGACAAGGTTCCTCACTCTAAGGACAATGTTCCTCACTCTGAGGACAAGGCTCTTCATACTCAGGACAAGGTTACTCACATTGAGGAATCCCAAATTACCATCCTCACTCTGAGGTAAAGGTTCCTCACACTGAGGACAAGGCTCCTCACACTAAGGACAAGGTTCCTCACTCTGAGGACAATGTTCCTCACTCTGAGGACAAGGCTCTTCATACTCAGGACAAGGTTACTCACATTGAGGAATCCCAAATTACCATCCTCACTCTGAGGTAAAGGTTCCTCACACTGAGGACAAGGCTCCTCACACTAAGGACAAGGTTCCTCACTCTGAGGACAATGTTCCTCACTCTGAGGACAAGGCTCTTCATACTCAGGACAAGGTTACTCACATTGAGGAATCCCAAATTACCATCCTCACTCTGAGGTAAAGGTTCCTCACACTGAGGACAAGGCTCCTCACACTAAGGACAAGGTTCCTCACTCTGAGGACAATGTTCCTCACTCTGAGGACAAGGCTCTTCATACTCAGAACAAGGTTACTCACATTGAGGAATCCCAAATTACCATCCTCACTCTGAGGTAAAGGTTCCTCACACTGAGGACAAGGCTCCTCACACTAAGGACAAGGTTCCTCACTCTGAGGACAATGTTCCTCACTCTGAGGACAAGGCTCTTCATACTCAGGACAAGGTTACTCACATTGAGGAATCCCAAATTACCATCCTCACTCTGAGGTAAAGGTTCCTCACACTGAGGACAAGGCTCCTCACACTAAGGACAAGGTTCCTCACTCTGAGGACAAGTTTCCTCACTCTGAAGACAAGGGTCGTCACTCTGAAGACAAGGTTTTCACTATAAGTCAAGGTTTCTCACTCTGAGCACAAGGTTCCTCACACTGAGGACAAGATTCCTTACTCTGAAGTCAGGTTCCTCAATCTAAGGAGAAGATTCCTCAATCTGACGACAAGGTTTCTCACTCTGAGCACAATTTTCCTCATTCTGGGGACAAGGTTCCCCACTCTGAGGAAGAGGTTCCTCACTCTGAGGACTAGGTTCCTCACACTGTGGAGAAGGTTCTCACTCTGAGGACAAGGTTCCTCAATCAGAATGCATGTTCATCACACTGAGGAGAAGGTTCTTCACTCTGAAGACAAGGTTCCTCACTCTCTGGACAAGGTTCCTCACTCTGAAGACAAGGTTCCTCACACTGAGGACAAGGTTCCTCACACTGAGGACAAGGTTCCTCACTCTGAGAACAAGGTTCGTCACCCGGAGGACAAGGTTCCTCACTCTGAGGACAAGGGTCATAACACTGAAGACAAGGTTCCTCACCCTGAGAACAAGGTTCCTCACTCTGAGGAGAAGGTTGCCCACTCTGAGTACAAGGGTCTTCACGCCGAGGACAAGGTTCCTTACACTGAGGACAAGGTTCCTCACTCTGAGAACAAGGTTCTTCACTCTGAGGACAAGGTTCCTCACACTGAGGACAAGGTTCCTCACTCTGAAGACAACGTTCCGCACTCTGATGGCAGGTTCCCCAGACTGCGGACAAGGTTCCTCGCTCTGAGGACAAGGTTCCTCACTCGGAGGACAAGGTTCCTCACTCTGAAGTCAGGTGCCTCACTCTGAAGACAATGTTCCTCACTGTGAGAACAAGGATCCTCACTCTGAGGTAAAGGTTCCTCACACTGAGGACAAGGCTCCTCATACTAAGGACAAGGTTCCTCACTCTGAGGACAAGGTTCCTCACTCTGAGGACAAGGTTCCTCACTCTGAGGACAAGGGTCGTCACTCTGAAGACAAGGTTTTCATTATAAGTCAAGGTTTCTCACTCTGAGCACAAGGTTCCTCACTCTGAGGACAAGGTTCCTCAATGTGAGGACAAGGTTCCTCACACTGAGGACAAGATTCCTCACTCTGAAGTCAGGTTCCTCACTCTAAGGACAAGATTCCTCAATCTGACGAAAGGTTTCTCACTCTGAAGTCAGGTTCCTCGCTCTGAGGACAAGGTTCATCACTCTGAGACCAAGGTTTTCACTATGAGGAAAAGGTTCCTCACCCTGAGGACAAGGTTCCTCAATCAGAATGCATGTTCGTCACACTGAGGACAAGGTTCCTCACTCTGAGGAGAAGGTTGCTCACTCTGAGAACAAGGTTCCTCACTCTGAGGACAAGGTTCCTCGCACTGAGGACAAGGTTCTTCACTCTGAGGACTAGGCTCCTCACTCTGAGAACAAGGTTCCTCACTCTGAGGAGAAGGTTGCTCACTCTGAGGACAAGGTTCTTCACGCTGAGGACAAGGTTCCTTACACTGAAGACAAGGTTCCTCACTCTGAGAACAAGGTTCCTCACTCTGAGGACAAGGTACCTCACACTGAGGACAAGGTTCCTCACTCTGAGGACAAGGCTCCTCACTCTGAGAACAAGGTTCCTCACTCTGTAGACAAGGTTCCTCACACTGAGGACAAGTTTCCTCACTCTGAGGACAAGGTTGCTCACTTTGAGAACAAGGATCCTCACTCTGAGGACAAGGTTCCTCACTCTCAGAACAAGGTTTCTCACTCTGAGGACAAGGTCCCTCACACTGAGGACAAGGTTGCTCACTCTGAGGACAAGGTTTGTCACTCTGAGAACAAGGTTCCTCACACTGAGGAGAAGGTTCGTCACTCTAAGGACAATGTTCCTCAAACTGAGAACAAGGTTCCTTACTCTGAGAACAACGTTCATAACACTGAGGACAAGGTTACTCACATTGAGGACAACGTTCCTCACTCTGAGAACAAGGTTCCTCACGCTGAGGAAAAGGTTCCTCACTCTGAGGACAATGTTCCTCACTTTGAGGACAAGGTTTCTCACTCTGAGGACAAGGTTCCTAACACTGAAGACAAGGTTCCTCACCCTGAGAACAAGGTTCCTCAGTCCGAGGACAGGGTTGCTCACTCTGAGGACAAGGTTCATCACTCTGAGGACAAGGTTCATCACTCTGAGGACAAGGTTTTCACTATGAGGACAAGGTTTCTCGCGCTGAAGAGAAGGTTCCTCACCCTGAAGCCAGGTTTCTCACTCTGAGGACAAGATTCCTCAATCTGACGACAAGGTTTCTCACTCTGAAGTCAGATTCCTCACTCTGAGGACAAGGTTTATCACTCTGAGGACAAGGATCGTCACTCTGAGGACAAGGTTTTCACTATAAGGAAAAGGTTCCTCACTCTGACAACAAGGTTCCTCACTCTGAGGACAAGGTTCCACACACTGAGGAAAAGGTTCCTCACCCTGAGGACAAGGTTCCTCACACTGAAGGCATGTCCCTTCCGCTGAGGACAAAGTTCCTCACTCTGAGGACAAGGTACCTCACTCTGAGGACTAGGTTCCTCACACTGAGGACAAGGTTCTCTCTCTGAGGACAATGTTCCTCAATCAGAATGCGGGTTCCTCACATTAAGGACAAGGTTCGTTCCTTTGAGGACAAGGTTCCTCCCTCTGAGGACAAGGTTCCTCACTCTGAGGACAAGGTTCCTCACCCTGAAGGCATGTTCTTCCCACTGAGGACAAAGTTCCTCACTCTGAGGTCAAGGTACCTCACTCTGATGTCAGGTTCCTCACTCTGAGGACAAGGTTCATCACTATGATGTCAAGTTCCTCACTCCGAGGACAAGGTTTTCACTATGAGGGCAAGGTTTATCACGCTGAAGACAAGGTTCCTCACTTTGAGAAAAAAGTTCCTCACTCTGTGGACAAGGTTCCTCACACTGAGGAAAAGGTTCCTCACTCTGACGACAAGGTTCCTCACTCTGAGGAGAAGATTCCTCACTTTGACGACAAGGTTCCTCACTCTGAGGACAATGTTCTTCATTCTGAGAACAAGGTTCCTCACTCTGAAGACAAGGTTCCTCAGTCGGAGAACAAGGTTCCTCACTCTGAGGACAAGGTTCCACACATTGAGGAAAAGGTTCCTCATTCTGAGGACAGGGTTTCTCATTCTAAAGACACGGTTCCCCACCCTTAAACCATGTTCCTCGCGCTGAGGACAAAGTTCCTCACTCTGAGGACAAGGTACCTCACTCTGAGGTCGAGCTTCCTCACACTGAGGAAAAGATTCCTCACTATGAAGACAAGGTTCCTCACTCAGAGGAAAAGGTTGCTCACACTGAGGACAAGGTTCCTCTCTCTGAGGAGAACCTTCCTCACTCGGATGACAAGGTTCCTCACTCATAGGACAAGGATCCTCACTCAAAGGACAAGGTTCCTCACTCTGAGGACAAGGTTCGTCGCTCTGATCATGAGGACAAGGTTCTTCACACTAAGGACAAGGTTCCTCACTCTGAACACAACGTTCCGCAATCTGATGGCAGGTTCCTCAGACTGCGGACAAGGTTCCTCGCTCTGATGACAAGGTTCCTCACCCTGAGGACAAGGTTCCTCACACTAACGTTAAAGTTCCTCACTCTGAGAACACGGTTCCTCATTCTGAAGACAAGGTTCCTCACTCTGAAGTCAGGGTCCTCACTCTGAGGACAAGGTTCCTCACACTGAGGACAAGGTTTCTCACTCTGAGAACAAGGGATTGTCACTTTGAGGACAAGGTTCCTCACACTGAGGAGAAGGTTCCTCACACTGAGGACAAGGTTCCTCTCTCTGAGAACAAGGCTCGTCACTCTGACGACAAGGTTCCTCACTCTGAGGACAAGGTTCGTCACACTGTGATAATGTTGCTCACTCTGAGACCAAGGTTCCTCACTCTGACGACAAGGTTCCTCACCCTGAGGACAAGCTTCCTTACTCTGAGGGCAAAGTTCCTCACACTAACGACAAGTTTCCGCACTCTGAGGACAAGGTTCTTCACACTAAGGACAAGGTTCCTCACTCCGAAGACAACGTTCCGCACTCTGATGGCAGGTTCCTCAGACTGCTGAGAAGGTTCCTCGCTCTGTGGACAAGGTTTCTCACTCTGAGGACAAGGTTCCTCACTCTGAGGGCAAGGTTCCTCACACTAAGGACAAGTTTCCTCACTCTGAGGACAAGGTTCTTCACACTAAGGACAAGGTTCCTCACTCTGAAGACAACGTTCCGCACTCTGATGGCAGGTTCCTCAGACTGCGGACAAGATTCCTCGCTCTGAGGACAAGGTTCCTCACTCTGAGGACAAGGTTCCTCACACTAAGGTCAAGTTTCCTCACTCTGAGAACGAAGTTCTCCTCTCTGAAGACAAGGTTGCTCTCTCTGAAGTCAGGTTCCTCACTCTGAGGACAAGGTTCCTCACATTGAGGACATGGTTCCTCACTCTGAGAACAAGGGATGCTCACTCTGGGGACAAGGTTCCTCACACTGAGGAGAAGGTTCCCCACACTGAGGACAAGGTTCCTCATTCTGAGAACAAGGTTCCTCACTCTGAAGACAAGGTTCCTCACTCTGAAGTCAGGTTCCTCACTCTGAGGACAAGGTTCCTCACCCTGAGGAAAACGTTCCTCACACTGAGGACAAGGCTCCTCGCTCTGAGAACAAGTTTCCTCACTCTGAGGTTAGCGTTCCTCATTCTGAGGACAAGGTTCCTCACTCTGAGGACAAGGTTCCTCACTCTGAGGAGAAGGTTCCTCACTCTGAGGACTAGGTTCCTCACTCTGAGGACAAGGTTCCTCACTCTGAGGACAAGGTTCCCCATTCTGAGTACAAGGTTCCTCTCTCTGAAAACAAGGTTCCTCACTCTGAGGACAGGGTTCCTCACTCTAAGTACAAGGTTCCTCACTCTGAGTACAAGGTTCCTCACCCTCAGGACAACGTACCTCACTCTGAGTACGAGGTTCCTCACACTGAGGACAAGGTTCCTCACCTGGGGACAAGGTTTCTCACTCTGAGGACAAGGTTCCTCACCCTGAAGTCAGGTTCCTCACTCTGAGGACAAGGTTCCTCACTCTGAGAACAAGGTTCCTCACTCTGGGGACAAGGTTCCTCACTCTGAAAACAGGTTCCTCGCTGTGAGGACAAGGTTCATCACTCTGGGAACAAGGTTCCTCACTCTGAAAAGAAGGTAACTCACTCTGAGAACAAGGGTTCCTCAATCTGAGAACAAGGTTCCTCACACTGAGGACATGGTTCCTCACCCTGAGAACAAAGAGGTTCCTCACCCTGAGGACAAGGTTCCTCACTCTGAGGGCAAGGTTCCTCACACTAAGGACAAGTTTCCTCACTCTGAGTCAAGGTTCTTCACACTAAGGACAAGGTTTCTCACTCGGAAGACAACGTGCCGCGCTCTGATGCCAGGATCCTCACACCGCGGACAAGGTTCCTCATTCTGAGAGCAAGGTTCCTCACTCTGAAGACAAGGTTCCTCACTCTTAAGTCAGGTTCCTCACTCTGAGGACAAGGTTCCTCACCCTGAGGAAAACGTTCCTCACGCTGAGGACAAGGCTCCTCGCTCTGAGGACAAGGTTCCTCACACTGAAGTCAGGTTCCCCACTCTGAGTACAATATTCCTCACGCTGAGGAAAACGTCCTCACACTGAGGACAAGGCTCCTCGCTCTGAGGACAAGGTTCCTCACTCTGAGGTCAAGGTTCCTCATTCTGAGGACAAGGTTCCTCACACTGAGGACAAGGCTCCTCAGACTAAGGACATGGTTCCTGACTCTAAGAACAAGGTTCCACACCCTGAGAAAAAGGTTCCACAATCTAAGGACAATGTTCCTCACTCTGAGGACAAGGGTCCTCACTCTGAGGACGAGGTTCCTCACTCTGAAGACAGGTTCCTCACTCTGAGAGCAAAGTTCATCACTCTCTGGACAAAGTTCCTCACTCTAACAACAAGGTTCCTCACTCTGAGATCAAGTTTCCTCTTTCTGAGAACAAGGTTCCTTACTCTGAGAACAAGGGTTCCACAATATGAGGACAAGGTTCCTCACACTGAGGACATGGTTCCTCACCCTGAGAAAAAGTTTCCTCACTTTGAGAACAAGGTTGCTAACTCTGAAGACAAGGTTCTTCACTCTGAAGGCAAGGTTTCTCACAATGAGGACAAGTTTCCTCACTCTGAGGACAAGGTTCTTCACTCTGAGGACAAGGTTCCTCACTCTGCGGACAAGGTTCCGTCCTCTGAAGGCAGGTTCCTCAGACTGAGGACAAAATTCCTCACTCTGAAAGCAGATTCCTCAATCCGAGGACAAGGTTTATCACTTTGAGGACAAGGTTCCTCACTCTGAGCACGAGGTGCTTCACACTGAGGACAAGGTTCCTCACACTGAGAACAAGGTTCCTCATTATGAGGACAAGGTTCCTCACTCTGCGGACAAGGTTCCTCACCCTGAGGACAAGGTTCCTCACTCTGAGGACAAGATTACTCACTCTGACGACAAGGTTCCTAACTCTGAGGACAATGTTCTTCATTCTGAGAACAAGGTTCCTCACTCGGAAGACAAGGCTCCTCATTCTGAGAAAAAGTTCCTCACTCTGAGGACAAGGTTCCACACACTGAGGAAAAGGTTCTTCATTCTGAGGACAAGGTTTCTCATTCTGAGGACAAGGTTCCCGACCCTGAAGGCATGTTCCTCCCGCTGAGGACAAAGTTCCTCACTCTGAGGACAAGGTACCTCACTCTGAGGTCGAGGTTCCTCACACTGAGAACAAGATTCCTCACTATGAAGACAAGGTTCCTCACTCTGAGGAAAAGGTTGCTCACAATGAGGACAAGGTTCTCACTCTGAAGTCAGGTTCCTCACTCTGAAGTCAGGTTCCTCATTCTGAAGTCTGGTTCCTCACTCTGAGGACAAGGTTCGTCACTCTGAGGACAAGGGTCTTCACTATGAGGACAAGGTTCCTCACTCTGAGGACTTGGTTCCTCACTCTGAGGACAAGGTTCCCCATACTGAGTACAAGGTTGCTCACTGTGAGGACAAGGTTTCTCTCTCTGAAAACAAGGTTCCTCACTCTGAGGACAGGGTTCCTCAATCTAAGTACAAGGTTCCTCACTCTGAGTACAAGGTTCCTCACCCTCAGGAGAACGTACCTCACTCTGAGGCCGAGGATCCTCACACTGAGGACAAGGTTCCTCACCCTGAAGTCAGGTTCCTCACTCTGAGGACAAGGTTCATCACTCTGAGAACAAGGTTCCTCACTCTGAAAACAAGGTTCCTCACTCTGAGCACAAGGGTTCCTCAATCTGAGGACAAGGTTCCTCACACTCAGGACTTGGTTCCTCACTGTGAGAACAAGTTTCCTCACTCTGAGAGCGAGGTTCCTCACCCTGAGGACAAGGTTCCTCACTCTGAGGGCAAGGTTCCTCACACTAAGGACAAGTTTCCTCACTCTGAGTCAAGGTTCTTCACACTAAGGACAAGGTTCCTCACTCTGAAGACAACGTGCCGCGCTCTGATGGCAGGTTCCTCACACCGCGGACAAGGTTCCTCGCTCAGAGGACAAGGTTCCTCACTCTGAGGACTTGGTTCCTCACACTAAAGTCAAGGTTCCTCACTCTGAGAACAAGGTTCCTCACTCTCTAGACAAGGTTCCTCACTCTGAAGTCAGGTTCCTCACTCTGAGGACATGGTTCCTCACCCTGAGGAAAACGTTCCTCACACTGAGAACAAGGCTCCTCGCTCTGAGGACAAGGTTCCTCACTCATAGGAGAAGGTTCCTCATTCTGAGGACAAAGTTCCTCACTCTGAGGACAAAGTTCCTTTCTCTGAGGAAAACTTTCCTCACACTGAGGACAAGGCTCCTCACTCTGAGGACAAGGCTCCTCACTCTGAGGACCAGGTTCCTCACTCTGAGGACAAGGTTCCTCACTCTGAGGACTAGGTTCCTCACTCTGAGGACAAGGTTACCCATTCTGAGTACAAGATTGCTCACTGTGAAGATAAGGTTCCTCTCTCTGAAAACAAGGTTCCTCACTCTGAGGACAGGGTTCCTCACCCTGAGTACAATGTTCCTCACTCTGAGTACAAGGTTCCTCACCCTCATTAGAACGTACCTCACTCTGAGGACGAGGTTCCTAACACTGAGGACAAGGTTCCTCACCCTGGGGACAAGGTTTCTCACTCTGAGGACAAGGTTCCTCACCCGGAAGTCAGGTTCGTCACTCTGAGGACAAGGTTCCTCGCTCTGAGGACAAGGTTCCTCACTCTGAGTTCAGGGTTCCTCATTCTGAGGACAAGGTTCCTCACTCTGAGGACAAGGTTCCTCACTCTGAGGAAAACTTTCCTCACACTGAGGACAAGGCTCCTCACTCTGAGTACAAGGCTCCTCACTCTGAGGACAAGGTTCCTCACTCTGAGGAGAAGGTTCCTCATTCTGAGGACAAGTTTCCTCACTCTGAAACCAGGTTCCTCACTCTGAGGACAAGGTTCATCACCCTGGGGACAAGGTTTCTCACTCTGAGGACAAATTTCCTCACCCTTAAGTCAGGTTCCTCATTCTGAGGACAAGGTTCCTCACTCTGAGGACAAGGTTCCTCACTCTGAGGACAAGGTTCCTCACTCTGAAGACAGGTTCCTCACTCTGAGGACAGGGTTCTTTACTCTGAAGTCAAGGTTCCTCATTCTGAGGACAATGTTCCTCACTCTGAGGACAAGGTTCCTCACACTGAAGACATGGTTTCTCACTCAGAAGACAAGGTTCCTCACTCTGAGGACAAGGTTCCTCACCCTGAGGAAAACGTCCTCACACTGAGGATAAGGCTCCTCGCTCTGAGGACAAGGTTCCTCACTTTGAGGTCAAGGTTCCTCATTCTGAGGACAAGGTTCCTCACACTGAGGACAAGGCTCCTCACTCTAAAAACAAGGTTCCTCACCCTGAGAACAAGGTTCCTCAATCTGAGGACAATGTTCCTCACTCTGAGGACAAGGGTCCTCACTCTGAGGACAAGGTTTCTCACTCTGAAGACAGGTTCCTGACTCTGAGGACAAGGTTCATCACTCTGAGGACAAGGTTCCTCATTCTGAAAACAAGGTTCCTCACTCTGAGAACAAGTTTCCTCACTCTGAGAACAAGGTTCCTCACTCTGAGAACAAGGGTTCCACAATATGCGGACAAGGTTCCTCACACTGAGGACATGGTTCCTCACCCTGAGAAAAATGTTCCTCACCTTGATAACAAGGTTGCTAACTCTGAGGACAAGGTTCTTCACTCTGAGGGCAAGGTTTCTCACACTGAGGACAAGGTTCCTCACTCTGAGGACAAGGTTCTTCACTCTGAGGACAAGGTTCCTCACTCTGCGGACAAGGTTCCGTCCTCTGAAGGCAGGTTCCTCAGACTGAGGACAAGTTTCCTCACTCTGAAAGCAGGTTCCTCAATCTGAGGACAAGGTTCATCACTGTGAGGACAAGGTTCCTCACTCTGAGGACGACGTGCTTCACAGTGAGGACAAGGTTCCTCACGCTGAGAACAAGGTTCGTCATTATGAGGACAAGGTTCCTCACTCTGCGGACAAGTTTCCTCACACTGAGGACAAGGTTCCTCACTCTGAGGACAAGGTTCTTCACACTGAGGACAAGTTTCCTCAGACTGAGGAGAAGGTTCCTCACTCTGAGAACAAGGTTCCTCACACTGAGGACAAAGTTCCTCACAATAAGGACAAGGTTCCTCACTCTGAAAATAAGGTTCCTCACTCTGAGAACAAGGGTCTTCACTCTGAGAACAAGGGTTCCACAATCTGAGGACAAGGTTCCTCACAATGAGGAGATGGTTCCTCACACTGAGAACAAGGTTCCTCACTTTGAGAACAAGGTTGCTAACTCTGAGGACAAAGTTCCTCACTCTGAGGACAAGGTTCCTCACACTGAAGATAGTGTCCTCACTCTGAGGACAATGTTGCTCACTCTGCGGACAAGGTTCCTTCCTCTGAAGGCAGGTTCCTCAGACTGAGGACAAGGTTCCTCTCTCTGAGGAGAAGGTTCCTCACTCTGAGGAAAAGGTTCCTCACTCTGAGGACAATGTTCTTCACTCCGAGGACAAGGTTCCTCGCTCTGAGGACAAGGTTCCTCACTCTGGAGGCAGGTTCCTCACACTGAAGACAAGGTTCCTCAATCTGAGGATAAAAGTCCTCACTCTGAGCTTCCTCACACTGAGGACAAGGTTCCTCACTCTGAGGAAAACGTTCCTCACACTGAGGACAAGCCTACGAGGACAAGGCTCCTCACTCTGAGGACAAAGTTGCTCACTCTGAGGAGAAGGTTCCCCACTCTGAGGACAAGGCTCCTCAACTGAGGAGAAAGTTCCTCATTCTGACGACAAGGTTGCTCACTCTGAGGACAAGGTTCCTCACTCTGAGGCCAAAGTTCCTCACTCTGAGGACAAGGTGCCTCACTCTGGGGACGAGGTTCCTCACACTGAGGACAAGATTCCTCACTCTGAGAACAAGGTTCCTCAGACTGAGGAACCAAGCAAGAGGAAAACGGTTAATGTGAATTAGTTGCGTTCGGGTTCCAAGAGCAAGCTAGTGGCCTAGTGGTAAAGTGTACAGGTTGTGCAATTTGTCAATGTGTATCAAGTCCTACTAAAGTCATTTTGTTACTTGAGATGTGTCGAATTTTAGTTACACAAGCTGGAGAAAAAATAAGGTGAATAAGTTGCGTTAGGCTTTCAAGAACGATCAAGTGGTCTAGCGGGAAATACTAGAGTTAGTGTAATTTATCACCATTGTTCAAGTCCAACAGACATCATTTTGTGGCTTGAAATGTGTCGAATATTAATTAACAAGCTAGAGAAAAAAGGTTAAGGTGCATAAGTTGCGGTAGTTTTGCAACAACAAGCAAATGGTCTAGTGGTGGCGATATCGGACTGTAAAAGCCAATGTCGTGTATCAGGATCGGTTCGAGGACGAATGAAAAAATAATAAAAAAATGGCGGACGAAAGTAGAAGAATGGAAAAGAAAATGGCGGCCGTGCAAATGTATGGAGAGGTTATTGAAATTAATCTTTAGTAGTTACCATGCTGTGGCGCATGCGCGGTAGACTTATATGAAGGTGAAGTGGGCAAAGCAGAAGAAGGGCCCCCGAGGAGGGGAGAAATTTTACTAAGTCTTTTTCCTTGACGCTTTGAGCAAGATACGCCCGGGTTTTTTCACATAACTTTCGTGGAAACAGAACACCCAAATTGTGTCCCACTCCGCATACGGCCGGTCAGATCGCTGAGCACAAAGTCTCAGCCGGTCTTACCCGGATTCTATCCTTCCAGCATAGAATTTGAAGGCTTTGAGTGGTACCCCTAGACTACTAGGTCTATTGGTGAAAGCTTAATGTTTTCTATCATAGCTAATCCTTTTTCTCTGCCCTATAATTAATTCATACCCGTGACAAAGACCAAAATGTCCTTGTCAGGGCAGGAAACGAACCTGACTTCATCGACATGCGACAGTTAGCCAAGACCACTAAACCATCGTGCCCGTTGCTTGTTAGCTTTGTTAGCTGTTACTTTTGATTTTATTTAACCCTTTATGGAATTAATGATAGAGCGGTCAAACACTAAGGCCGAGTCTAACACTCTGTTAAATATTTACTACGTTTCTAGCGCTGAGACAATGTTGTGCTCACACCGTAACGGAGTGGTTTGCCGTAGCGTATTAACTGCAGACCACTACATTTGCCACGTCGGATCCAAATTAATACTCTACGGTAAATTTGCCGTAGCGTCATAGTGTATACGCGGCCAAATATCAATGTTGAGCTCAGCAGGGATCGATCCATAGTTTCCAAGTATACGATACTGTGTTGAATCCAGTACACTATCTTGACTGTTGGTTCCTCACCTGTACAGAAAGTACAGCTGAAAAACCAACAGTCAAGATAGTGTACTGGACTCAACACAGTGTCGTATGCTCGTAAACTATGGATTGATTCCTGTTGAACTCAACATTCATTACGCTGTTACACCAAGTAACTTGTCTCCAAACGTGTAGCAACTTGCTTTGTATAAAAACAGCGAATGGGAACGTTTGGCGCCAGAATGACAGTCAAAGCCCATCAGGAAGCTATTCAGTATATAAACATTGTGAGACTAATTGTAAGAGAGATGTTATACACTGCAATGCTTTTAAAAGCGTTTCGGCCGCGTTCCAGCGTTTCTGCAATCTTTGCAAAAAGTGGAAGCTGACTCTAGTACTACGTGCAATGGTTGCAACAATAATATTGCGAAACTTGTTGATTGCGGGACATGATGCACCTTGCAATTTCGCGTGAACTTGTGTCGCAATAAAATTGCGAGATTCCACGATCTCAGAGTAAAGCGTTAAATTAAATTAAAAGTACCAGCGAACAAGTGACGGGCACGGCAGTCTAGTGGTCTCGGCTAAATGTTGCATGTGGGTGAAGTCAGGTTGGTTTCCTGCTCTGATAAGGACATTTTGGTCTTTGTTACGGGTATGAATTAATTATAGGGTAGAGAAAAAGGATTAGCTATGACAGGAAACATTAAACTTTCACCAATAGACCTAGTAGTCTAGCGGTACAACTCAAAGCCTTTGGGTGCTATGGTGGAAGGATCGAGTCCGGGTAAGACCGACTGAGACTTTGTGCTCAGGTAATCGATCTGACCGGTCATATGCGGAGTGGGACAGGATTCGGTGGTTCTGTTTCCCCGAATCTTCTGAGGAAAAACCTGCCGTATCTTGCTCAAAGCGTGAGGGAAAAAGACTTAGTAAAATTTTTCCTCTTCTCCCGGCCCCTCCCCGGCGGCCCTCCTCCCTTCTTCTCCTTTGCCGCCTTCCCACTTCACGCTGTCAAGTCTACCGCGCATGCGCCACACCATGGTAACTACTAAAGATTAATTTCAATTCTAGTATCCTCTCCAAACATTTGCTC
The DNA here is from genome assembly GCA_902702795.2 of Paramuricea clavata. NCBI lineage: Eukaryota > Metazoa > Cnidaria > Anthozoa > Malacalcyonacea > Plexauridae > Paramuricea > Paramuricea clavata. The sequence goes on from CACRXK020000776.1 coordinate 32,475, forward strand.
GGCTGCCATTTTCTTTTCCATTCTTCTTCTTTCGTCCGCCATAATTTTTTAATTTTATTATTCTTTCATTCGTCCTCCAACCGATCCTGATACACGACATTGGCTTTTACAGTCTGATATCGCCACCACTAGACCACTTGCTCGTTGTTGCAAAAATGCCTGCAACTTATGCACCTTAACCTTTTTTCTCTAGCTTGTTAATTAATATACGACACATTTTAAGTCACAAAATGACTTCTGTAGGACTTGGAACATGGTGGTACATTACGCAGCCTGTAGTCTTTTCCCACTAGACCACTCGCTCGTTGTTGGAAGCCTACCCCAAATTATTCACCTTAACCTTTTTTCTCGAGCTTGTGTAATTAATATTCGACACATTTCAAGTAACAAAATGACTTCAGTAAGAGTTGAACCACAATGATAAATTACACAACCTGTAGTCTTTACCACTAGGCCAGTAACTTGCTCTTGGAAACCGAACGCAACTTATTCATATTAACCGTTTTTCTCTTGCTTGTGTAATTAATATTCGACACATTTCTAGTCACAAAATGGCTTTTGTCGGACTTAAACCACAATGGTACATGACACAACCTGCAGTCTTTACCACAAGACCACTTGCTCGTTATTGGATACCGAACGCAACTTATTCACCTTATTTTTTTCTCTAGCTTGTGTAATTAAAATTCGATACATTTCAAGTCTCAAAATGACTTCTGTCAGACTTGAACTACAATGGAACATAACACAGTTTGTAGACTTTACCACTAGACAACTTGCTCCTTGTAGGAAGCCTTGCGCAATTTATTCACCTAACCCCTTTTTCTCTAGCTTGTTTAATTAATATTCGACACATTGCAAGTCACAAATTTTTGCAGGACTTGAATAACAATAGTACATTGCACAGAGTGTAGTGTTTACCACTAGACCACTTCCTCGTTCTTGGAAGCCTACTGAAATTATTCACCTAACCCTTTTTCTCTAGATTGGGCAATTAATATTCGACACATTGCAAGTCACAAAATGACTTCGGTAGGACTTGAACAACAATGGTACATGACACAACCTGTGGTCTTTACCACTAGACCACTTCGTCGTTGTTGGAAGCTTAGCGTAACGTATTCGCCTAACAATGTTTACTCCAGGTTGTGCAATTAATATTTGACACATTTCAAGTCACAAAATGACTTTCGTAGGACTTGAACCACAATGGTACATTACACAGCTTATAGTCTTTACCACTAGACCTATAGCTCGCTGTTTCAAGGCTACTGAACTTATTCACCTAACCCTTTTTCTCTAGCTTGTGCAATTTATATTCGACACATTGAAAGTCACAAAATGACTTCTGTAGGATTTGAACAACAATGGTACATGACACAACCTGTGGTTTAGTTTACCACTAGACCACCTCGTTTTCGGAAACCTAACGCCAGCCTTCTTCACCTTATTTTTTTCTCTAGCTTACATAATTAAAATTCAACACATTTCCAGTGACAAAACGATTTCTATAGGACTTGAACCACAATCATAGATTATCCAGCCTTTAATATTTACCACTACACCATTTGCTCGTTGTTTTAAACCTATAGGAACTTATTCACCTTAGCAAATTTCTCTGGCTTGTTTAATTGATATTCGACACATTTCAAGTCACGAAATGAATTCTGAAGGACTTGAATCACAATGGTACATGACACAACCTATAGTCTTTACCACAATACCACTTACTCGTTGTTGGAAACCTAACGCAACTTGTTCACCTTATTTTTTCTCTAGCTTTGTGTAATTAACATTTGATACATTTCAAGTCACAAAATGACTTCTGTAGGACTTGAACCATATTGATAGATTACCCAGCCTGTAGTATTTACCACTAGAGCATTTGCTCGTTGTTGTAAGTCGAGACAAGTGAAGGACATATCTTCACTGATCTACCGTAATGCTATGCTATCATTTTGTAACATCATAGCTACCGAGACAATAAATCAGCTAGGTCATTTTTTAACTGTATAACTTGAGGGGGGGGGGGATGGAAATATTATTTTATCAAAATGTCTTTTATCTTCAATCCTAAGCATTGTCTTCTAAGTACCTTATTAGATTGTGAACATTTTGCAGACTTGCAGTGGATTGCATATCCCAGACCCTATGAATTTGAGTTGTTGGAAGACTCGGCCAGGCAAGGTAGTTACCGCAGAGGCGTGGGAAGCAGGGGCCAGCTGGCTTCCAACCCAAAATTTATAATTTGGACGGTGGGGGGAGGAAGACAATTAGCAGAAAGAAAGCTACGTTGGACACACAGCGCAACCTCGTACCCAGGGGCTTTTCTCTTGGGGAGCAAAGACCCTGGTAGACGCTAGTCACGCGATCTGCTAAAATCTAGCAGAGTTTTAATTAGCAATCCAAGATCAGGTCAATAAACATTTGATATTTGGATTATTTTGATAGTTTAATTTATAATTTGCATTTTCTATGATTGTCGTAAAGAAAACAAAGATAGTTAATTAGGAATCTGCTAGATTTTAGCCGATCATGTGACCAGCGTCTACCCGGGTCTTTGCTTCCCAAGAGGAAAGACCCTGGGTACGAGGTTGCACACAGCGGGCCCATTTAAAGATACTATAACCACACAAGCTCGTTTAGGAACCCGGAACATAAACATTCAACTGAACTGAGTAAATATATTCGCCTGTTGAAGCAATCCAGCATACAATACTCTATCCGCTGGAAAATTTTAAAGAAATGTAAGGCCTACTCAAACAAAACAAAACGTTGTAAATTGTGCTTGCACGAAAAGTTTATTATAATTTACTATCCCAAATTAAGCTCTTTGAACTCAAGAAACGAACTAATATACACATGTAGGTACAGAAAAAAATTCCTGCTCTGCAGGCAATAGCTCAGGTTACAGACATAGGTTTACGCTTTCCTGATGACATCAAACATTTATGTAATAGCTCAAGTTACCTATAAGTTAGAATATCTATTCGTATGATTCGGCACTCATGTGTGTGTATATATCTATCTATCTATATATCTATATATCTATCTATATATATATCTATTTATCTATATATATATATATGCTCTATATATATATATATATATATATATATATATATATATATATATATATATATATATATATATATATATATATATATAACTACAGACGGTACCCGTTTCGGCCTTTTGGGCCTCATCAGTGTAGTGCTGATGAGCAGGATGAAAGTAACCACTATTAATAGTTACCTTTGATGTCTCACGAATGTGGGGCATCAAACCATTGCCAGAGTGCTCAAACTGCAAGCAGTGACCATGCGCACAATGCGTAAGCAGCAATGGCTCATCCTGTAGATTGCTCAATATGACACAAAGGCCATAGAGCAATATCTAACTACAGACGGTACCCGTTTCGGCCTTTTGGGCCTCATCAGTGTAGTGCTGATGAGCAGGATGAAAGTAATATATATATATATATATATCTATATATCTATCTATATATATCTTTATATATATATATATATATATATATATATATCTTTATATATATATATATATATATATATATATATATATATATATATATATATATATATAGCATATATATATAGAGCATATATATAAACGGGTTGTTTTTCGTTGAAAGACTAAAAAGAGTGCTCAATACTACTGATAAACAATACAGTAGAGCTATCATGTAATTAACGTTACAAATATCTTAAAATAACATGTTTTTTCGCTACTCTGAGTTTCACGAACTTGTCTGATCGATCTTCAGGCGGTTTATGTCCGTTTAATTAGTTTGTTTGATTTCATGATTTTCGTTGACGCACGCGCTTGCGATGAAAACTTCCAACTTGGAACCGATCTTTATGGCGACATTTTCCGAAGATTTCCGATCGTTTATTAAGTAACGTTTTCTGGTCTGCTTTCATAATGGATAGTTTCTCCTCGTTACACAGATTACATCGCGTGCTACCGGACGCGTAGGGTGTTGAATGTTTCAGAATAGACCAATTGATGGCAAAAGCCTTCCCTTTAAATTTAAGTTCGCATATATACTTCGACCACGGGCAATAGGACAGGTGTAGTGTTGTTAAATAAAAAGTTAGAAATGGTATTGTACTTACCCATGTATTATAATTATGTTTAGAAGATCAGAATATTCATAAATTCTTATTTTGTTTCATAAATAGTTCTTTAATATCCGAAACAAATTCCACATCTACTTTGTCTGCCGCCGCCATGTTTACTCGCCCCAATCTACATACTACACGGCATTGCTGCCCCTCCTGGCAAGATAATAAGCAAGCGAGAAAAATTAAGGAGAAAATAAGAGAGTAGGAACATCGTTGTCATAAGCTGGATGCAGTGACACTTCCATATATGGCACAAACGTATCCATAACTTCCATATATGGCACAAACGTATCCTCAACGCGTTTTATAACGTTTTATTTGACGTAGGGATGACGTAATGCTGCTTCCCGCCTATGACGATTTGAATTAGTCATGTGATACAAGATTGCGAAAGCCGATTCGCCCAGAACGATGACATGCCCACGAAACGCCCACAATGTTCCTACCCTCTTATTTTCTCCTTAATTTTTCTCGCTTGCTTATTATTTTGCCAGGAGGGGCGGCAATGCCGTGCAGCATGTAGATTGGGACGAGTAAACATGGCGATGGCAGACGAAGCAGATATGGAATTTGTTTCGAATATTAAAGAACTATTTATGAAACAAAATAAGAATTTATGAATATTCTGATCTTCTAAACATAATTATAATACATGGGTAAGTACAATACCATTTCTAACTTTTTATTTAACAACACTACACCTGTCCTATTGCCCGTGCTTCGACAGTTCAGTTTCTTTCTCATACCGAATAAGATTAAAAGATTTCTTATGGTTGCGGTATCTTTCTTTAAATGAATTTGCTGTCATGCGTATATTATATTCCTTCTTCAAACCGTCATCCAGGGATGTTACAACTGCTTTGTATACGATACTCTCAGCTTGCAGGCATTTGTTATCCAGGAGACATTCATCCTGATTTATACAGTTACATGGTGTTTCAGGTTTTGTAGCTTCGCTTCTTCCTAAGATTTTCTGATTGTGCCGTGAAATAACATTCTTAACATTTGGCATACAACTGTAACTAACTTTAATCGTGTTTCTGTTGAATATTTTGTGAAGTGGATTTGTGGGAGGAAAATGTTTGTCAAGAAGTTGCAGAAATCTTCCTCCAACGTTTGTCTTAACTGATTTACTGTATGGGGGATTGAACCATATAACGTTTCTATGTCTCTTTCGTTTCGGTGTTGCAGATGCGTTTAGTTCTGGGGGGTTATATTGTAAGGTTTCCTTAAAGTTGCTTTTCTTCAAGGCTTCTTCGTAAAAAGGTTTTGACTGGTCATACGCCTTTTGGTCGGATGAAAGGGATGATATACGCGTGTTTATTGATTTCGGTATATGCTTTATTATCGAGGGAGGGTGGTTGGAACGACTGTCTACATATTGCGTGGTGTTGAGGGGTTTTCTGTATGGCACGAATCGATTGGAATTCAAGTCTAAAGTAACATCTAAGAAATTTGCAAGATGATGACTTACTTCACATGTTATCTTTAGTCCAAACTGATGAAATGTTTCGTTTAACGATTTCCTTGCCATATCAGCGTTCCGAGTTGAATTTCCTTTCACCAAAGCCAAGCCATCATCACGATACAAACCCACATGATTCTTGCCAAAAATCGTCGAGATCTTATTCAGTATATATAGATCAACCAATTCGCATATCTCCGCTCCATCGTAACTACCCATTGCTACATCAAACAACGATTCACTATTTGATTTAGTCCATAGTTTATCGTCACTAAACAAAAGCGATTTACGTGCGTGCTTGATTGGGCACGTACGATGATCGATATTAGCGATGATGAAATTAATATAATCAAGCACGCACGTAAATCGCTTTTGTTTAGTGACGATAAACTATGGACTAAATCAAATAGTGAATCGTTGTTTGATGTAGCAATGGGTAGTTACGATGGAGCGGAGATATGCGAATTGGTTGGTCTATATATACTGAATAAGATCTCGGCGATTTTTGGCAAGAATTATGTGGGTTTGTATCGTGATGATGGCTTGGCTTTGGTGAAAGGAAATTCAACTCGGAACGCTGATATGGCAAGGAAATCGTTAAACGAAACATTTCATCAGTTTGGACTAAAGATAACATGTGAAGTAAGTCATCATCTTGCAAATTTCTTAGATGCTACTTTAGACTTGAATTCCAATCGATTCGAGCCATACAGAAAACCCCTCAACACCACGCAATATGTAGACAGTCGTTCCAACCACCCTCCCTCGATAATTAAGCATATACCGAAATCAATAAATACGCGTAAATCATCCCTTTCATCCGACCAAAAGGCGTATGACCAGTCAAAACCTTTTTACGAAGAAGCCTTGAAGAAAAGAAACTTTAAGGAAACCTTACACTATAACCCCCCAGATCTAAACGCATCTGCAACACCGAAACGAAAGAGACATAAAAACGTTATATGGTTCAATCCCCCATACAGTAAATCAGTTAAGACAAACGTTGAAGGAAGATTTCTGCAACTTATTGACAAACATTTTCCTCCCACAAATCCACTTCACAAAATATTCAACAGAAACACGATCAAAGTTAGTTAGCTACAGTTGTATGCCAAATGTTAAGAATGTTATTTCACTGCACAATCGGAAAATGATGAAAATCTTAGGAAGAAGCGAAGCTACAAAACCTGAAACACCATGTAACTGTATAAATCAGGATGAATGTCCCCTGCATAACAAATGCCTGCAAGCTGAGAGTATCGTATACAAAGCAGTTGTAACATCCCCCGATGACGGTTTGAAGAAGTAATATATAGGCATGACAGCAAATTCATTTAAAGAAAGATACCGCAACCATAAGAAATCTTTTAATTTAATTCGGTATGAGAAAGAAACTGAACTGTCGAAGTATATATGGCAACATAAATTTGAAGGGAAGGCTTTTGCCATCAATTGGTCTAGTCTGAAACATTCAACACCCTACGCGTCCGGTAATTCGCGATGTAATCTGTGTAACGAAGAGAAACTATCCATTATGAAAGCAGACCAGAAAGCGTTACTTATTTAAACGATCGGAAATATTCGGAAAATGTCGCCATAAAGATCGGTTCCAAGCTGGACGTTTTCATCGCAAGCGCGTCCGTCAACGAAAATCACGAAATCAAACAAACTAATTAAACGGACATAAATCGCCTGAAGATCGATCAGACAAGATCGTGAAACTCAGAGTAGCGAAAAAACATTGTTATTTTAAGATATTTGTATCGACGTCATAAAGACCAAACTTGATGGTGTTTATGACGTTGAACATCGCCGTCATAAATACCAAACTTGATGGTGTTTATGACGTCGAATATCGACGTCATAGACACCAAACTAATTGGTGGTGTGTATGGCGTCGAATATCGATGTCATAAACACAGAACTTGATGGTGTTTATGACGTCGAATATCGACGTCATAAACACCAACCTAGATGCTGTTTATGACGTCGATTATCGAAGTCATAAACATAAACTTGATGGTGTTTATCGCGTCGAATATCGACGTCATAAACACCAAACTTGATGGTGTTTATGACGTTGAATATCGCCGACATAAACACCACACTAGATGGTGTTTATGACGTCGAATATCGACGTCATAAACACCAAAATAGATGGTGTTTATGACGTCGAATATCGAGGTCATAAACACCATACATGATGGTGTTTATGACGCCGAATATCGCAGTCATAAACACCAAACTTGATGGTGCTTATGACGTCGATTATCGACGTCATAAAGAACAAATTTGATGGTGTTTATGACGTCGAATATCGACGTCATAAACACCAAACTAATTGATGGTGTTTATGGCGTCGAATATCGACGTCATAAACAACAAACTTGATGGTGTTTATGACGTCGAATATCGACGTTATAAACACCAAACTTGATGGTGTTTATGACGTCGAATATCGCCGTCATAGACACCAAACTAGATCGTGTGTATGTCGTCGAATATCGACGTCATAAACACCAAACTTGATGGTGTCTATGACGTCGAATATCGACATCATAAACACCAAACTTGATGGTATTTATGACGTCGAATATCGAGGTCATAAACACCATACATGATGGTGTTTATGACGTCGAATATCGCCGTCATAAACACCAAACTTGATGGTGCTTATGACGTCGATTATCGACGTCATAAAGAACAAATTTGATGGTGTTTATGACGTCGAATATCGACGTCATAAACACCAAACTTGATGGTGTTTATGACGTCGAATATCGACGTCATAAACACCAAACTTGATGGTGTTTATGACGTCGAATATCGACGTTATAAACACCAAACTTGTATGGTGTTTATGACGTCGAGTATCGGCGTCATAAACACCAAACTTGATGGTGTTTATGACGTCGAATATCGCCGTCATAAACACCAAACTAGATAGTGTGTATGACGTCGAATATCGACGTCATAAACACCAAACTTGATGGTGTTTATGACGTCGAATATCGACGTCATAAACACCAAACTTGATGGTGTTTATTACGTCGAATATCGACATCATAAACACCAAACTTGATGGTGTTTATGACGTCGAATATCGACGTCATAAACACCAAACTTGATGGTGTTTATGACGTCGAATATCGACGTCATAAACACCAAACTTGGTGGTGTTTATGGCGTCGAATATCGACGTCATAAACAACAAACTTGATGGTTTTTATGACGTCGAATATCGACGTCATAAACACCAAACTTGATGGTGTTTATGACGTCGAATATCGCCGTCATAAACACCAAACTTGATGGTGTTTATGACGTCGAATATCGACGTCATAAACACCAAACTTGATGGTGTTTATGACGTCGAATATCGCCGTCATAAACACCAAACTTGATGGTGTTTATGACGTCGAATATCACGTCATAAACACCAAACTTGATGGTGCTTATGACGTCGAATATCGCCGTCATAAACACCAAACTTGATGGTATTTATGACGTCGAATATCGCCGTCATAAACACCAAACTTGATGGTGTTTATGGCGTCGAATATCGACGTCATAAACACCAAACTTGATGGTGTTTATGACGTCGAATATCGACGTTATAAACACCAAACTTGATGCTGTTTATGACGTCGAGTATCGCCGTCATAAACACCAAACTTGATGGTGTTTACGACGTCGAATATCACCGTCATAAACACCAAACTTGATGGTGCTAATGACGTCGAATATCGTCGTCATAAACACCAAACTTGATGCTGTTTATGACGTCGAATATCGACATCCTAAACACCAAACTTGATGGTGTTTATGACGTCGAATTTCGACGTCATACACCAAACTTGATGGTGTTTATGACGACGAATATCGACGTCATAAACACCATACTTGATGGTGTTTATG
>CACRXK020000776.1:42022-58058 GCA_902702795.2 Paramuricea clavata
TGCTGTTTATGACGTCGAATATCGACATCCTAAACACCAAACTTGATGCTGTTTATGACGACGAATATCGACGTCATAAACACCAAACTTGATGGTGTTTATGACGTCGAGTATCGCCGTCATAAACACCAAAGATGATGGTGTTGATGACGTCGAATATCGCCGTCATAAACACCAAACTTGATGGTATTAATGACGTCGAATATCGACGTCATAAACACCAAACTTGATGGTATTAATGACGTCGAATATCGACGTCATAAACACCAAACTTGATGGTGTTTATGACGTCGAATATCGACATCATAAACACCAAACTAGTTGGTGGTGTTTATGGCGTGGAATATCGACGTCATAAACACCAAACTTGATGGTGTTTATGACGTCGAATATCGACGTCATAAACACCAAACTAATTGGTGGTGTTTAAGGCGTCGAATATCGACGTGATAAAAACCAAACTTGATGGTGCTTATCACGTCGAATATCGACGTCATAAACACCAAACTTGATGGTGTTTATGACGTCGAATATCGACTTCATAAACACCAAACTTGATGGTATTTATGACGTCGAATATCGACATCATAAACACCAAACTTTATGGTGTTTATGACGTCAAATATCAACGTCATAAACACCAAACTAATTGGTGGTGTTTATGGCGTCGAATATCGGCGTCATAAACACCAAACTTGATGGTGTTTATGACGTCGAATATCGACGTCATAAACACCAAACTTGATGGTGTTTATGACGTTGAATATCGCCGACATAAACACCAAACTTGATGCTGTTTATGACGTCGAATATCGACGTCATAAACACCACACTAGATGGTGTTTATGACGTCGAATATCGACGTCATAAACACCAAACTAGATGGTGTTTATGACGTCGAATATCGACGTCATAAACACCAAACTAGATGGTGTTTATGACGTCGAATATCGAGGTCATAAACACCATATATGATGGTGTTTATGGCGCCGAATATCGCAGTCATAAACACCAAACTTGATGGTGCTTATGACGTCGATTATCGACGTCATAAAGACTAATTGGTGGTGTTTATGGCGTCGAATATCAAACTAATTGGTGGTGTTTATGGCGTCGAATATCGACGTTATAAACACCAAACTTGATGGTGTTTATGACGTGGAATTTCGACATCATAAACACCAAACTTGATGGTGTTTATGACGTCGAATATCGACGTCATAAACACCAAACTTGATGTATTTATGACGTCAAATATTGACGTCATAAACACCAAACTTGATGGTGTTTATGACGTCGAATATCGACTTCATAAACACCAAACTTGATGGTGTTTATGACGTCGAATATCGACATCATAAACACCAAACTTGATGGTGTTTATGACGTCGAATATCGACATCATAAACACCAAACTTTATGGTGTTTATGACGTCGAATATCGACGTCATAAACACCAAACTAATTGGTGGTGTTTATGGCGTCGAATATCGACGTCATAAACAACAAACTTGATGGTTTTCATGACGTCGAATATCGACGTTATAAACACCAAGCTTGATGGTGTTTATGACGTCGAGTATCGCCGTCATAAACACCAAACTTGATGGTGTTTATCACGTCGAATATCGCCGACATAAACACCAAACTTGATGGTGTTTATGACGTCGAATATCGACGTCATAAACACCACACTAGATGGTGTTTATGACGTCGAATATCGACGTCATAAACACCAAACTAGATGGTGTTTATAACGTCGAATATCGAGGTCATAAACACCATACATGATGGTGTTTATGACGTCGAATATCGCAGTCATAAACACCAAACTTGATAGTGCTGATGACGTCGATTATCGACGTCATAAAGAACAAATTTGATGGTGTTTATGACGTCGAATATCGACGTCATAAACACCAAACTAATTGGTGGTGTTTATGGCGTCGAATATCGACGTTATAAACACCAAACTTGATGGTGTTTATGACGTCGAGTATCGGCGTCATAAACACCAAACTTGATGGTGTTTATGACGTCGAATATCGCCGTCATAAACACCAAACTAGATAGTGTTTATGACGTCGAATATCGACGTCATAAACACCAAACTAGATAGTGCTTATGACGTCGAATATCGACGTCATAAACACCAAACTTGATAGTGTCTATGACGTCGAATATCGACGTTATAAACACCAAACTTGATGGTGTTTATAACGTCGAGTATCGCCGTCATAAACACCAAACTAGATAGTGTTTATGACGTCGAATATCGACGTCATAAACACCAAACTTGATGGTGTTTATGACGTCGAATATCGACGTTATAAACACCAAACTTGATCCTGTTTATGACGTCGAGTATCGCCGTCATAAACACCAAACTTGATGGTGTTTATGACGTCGAGTATCGCCGTCATAAACACCAAACTTGATGGTGCTAATGACGTCGAATATCGTCGTCATAAACACCAAACTTGATCCTGTTTATGACGTCGAATATCGACATCCTAAACACCAAACTTGATGGTGTTTATGACGTCGAATTTCGACGTCATACACCAAACTTGATGGTGTTTATGACGTCGAATTTCGACGTCATACACCAAACTTGATGGTGTTTATGACGACGAATATCGACGTCATAAACACCATACTTGATGGTGTTTATGACGTCGAATATCGCCGTCATAAACTCCAAACTTGATGGGGCTTATGACGTCGAATATCGACGTCATAAAGACCAAACTTGATGATGTTTATGACGTCGAATATCGAAGTCATAAACACCAAACTAATTGGTGGTGTTTATGGCGTCGAATATCGCCGTCATAAACACCAAAGATGGTGGTGTTGATGACGTCGAATATCGCCGTCATAAACACCAAACTTGATGGTGCTAATGACGTCGAATATCAATGGTGGTGTTTATGGCGTCGAATATCGACGTCATAAACACCAAACTTGATGGTGTTTATGACGTCGAGTATCGCCGTCATAAACACCAAACATGATGGTGTTTATGACGTCGAATATCGCCGTCATAAACACCAAACTAGACGGTGTTTAAGACGTCGAATATCGACGTCATAAACACCAAGCTTGATGGTGTCTATGACGTCGAATATCGACATCATAAACACCAGACTTGATGGTATTTATGACGTCGAATATCGAGGTCATAAACACCATACATGATGGTGTTTATGACGTCGAATATCGCCGTCATAAACACCAAATTTGATGGTGCTTCTGACGACGATTATCGACGTCATAAAGACCAAATTTGATGGTGTTTATAACGGCGATATTCGACGTCATAAACACCAAACTAATTGGTGGTGTTTATGGCATCGAATCTCGACGTCATAAACAACAAACTTGATGGTGTTTATGACGTCGAATATCGACGTTATAAACACCAAACTTGATGGTGTTTATGACATTGAATATCGCCGACATAAACACAAAACTTGATGGTGTTTATGACGTTGAATATCGACATCATAAACACCAAACTTGATGGTATTTATGACGTCGAATATCGAGGTCATAAACACCATACATGATGGTGTTTATGACGTCGAATATCGCCGTCATAAACACGAAACTTGATGGTGCTTATGACGACGATTATCGACTTCATAAAGGCCAAATTTGATAGTGTTTATAACGGCGATATTCGACGTCATAAACAGCAAACTAATTGGTGGTGTTTATGGCGTCGAATATCGACGTCATAAACAACAAACTTGATGGTGTTTATGACGTCGAATATCGACGTCATAAACACCAAACATGATGGTGTTAATGACGTCGAATATCGACATCATAAACACCAAACTTGATGGTGTTTATGACGTCGAATATCGACATCATAAACACCAAACTTGATGGTGTTTATGACGTCGAATATCGACGTCATAAACGCCAAACTTGATGATGTTTATGACGTCGAATATCGACGTCATAAACACCAAACTTGATGGTGTTTATGACGTCGAATATCGACGTCATAAACACCAAACTTGATCGTGTTTATGACGTCGAATATCGACGTCATAAAACCAAACTTGATGGTGTTTATGACGTCGAATATCGACGTCATAAACACCAAACTTGCTCGTGTTTATGACGTCGAATATCGACGTCATAAACACCAAACTTGCTCGTGTTTATGACGTCGAATATCGACGTCATAAACACCAAACTTGATGGTGTTTATGACGTCGAATATCGACGTTATAAACACCAAACTTGATGCTGTTTATGACGTCGAGTATCGCCGTCATAAACACCAAACTTGATGGTGTTTATGACGTCGAATATCGCCGTCATAAATACCAAACTTGATGGTGCTAATGACGTCGAATATCGTCGTCGTAAACACCAAACTTGATGGTGTTTATGACGTCGAATATCGACATCATAAACACCAAACTTGATGGTGTTTATGACGTTGAATGTCGACGTCATACACACCAAACTTGATGGTGTTTATGACCACGAATATCGACGTCATAAACACCACACTTGATGGAGTTTATGACGTCGAATATCGCCGTCATAAACACCAAACTTGATGGTGCTTATGGCGTCGAATATCGACGTCATAAAGACCAAACTTGATGATGTTTATGACGTCGAATATCGACGTCATAAACACGAAACTTGATGGTGTTTATGACGTCGAATATCGACATCATAAACACCAAACTAATTGGTGGTGTTTATGACGTCGAATATCGACATCATAAACACCAAACTTGATGGTGTTTATGACGTCGAATATCGACATCATAAACACCAAACTTGATGGTGTTTATGACGTCGAATATCGACGTCATAAACACCAAACTTGATGGTGTTTATGACGTCGAATATCGACGTCATAAACACCAAACTTGATGGTGTTTATGACGTCGAATATCGACATCATAAACACCAAACTTGATGGTGTTTATGACGTCGAATATCGACATCATAAACACCAAACACGTTATAAACACCAAACATGATGGTGTTTATGACGTCGAATATCGACGTCATAAACACCAAACTTGATGGTGTTTATGACGTCGAATATCGACGTCATAAACACCAAACTTGATGGTGTTTATGACGTCGAATATCGACGTCATAAACACCAAACTTGATGGTGTTTATGACGTCGAATATCGACGTCATAAACACCAAACTTGATGGTGTTTATGACGTCGAATATCGTCGTCATAAACACCAAAGTTGATCGTGTTTATGACGTCAAATATCGACGTCATAAACACCAAACTTGATGGTGTTTATGACGTCAAATATCGACGTCATAAACACCAAACTTGATGGTGTTTATGACGTCGAATATCGACGTCATAAACACTTTCAAACTTGATGGTGTTTATGACGTCGAATATCGACGTCATAAACACCAAACTTGATGGTGGTTATGACGTCGAATATCAACGTCATAAACACCAAACTTGATGGTGTTCATGACGTCGAATATCGTCGTCATAAACACCAAAGTTGATCGTGTTTATGACGTCGAATATCGTCGTCATAAACACCAAAGTTGATCGTGTTTATGACGTCGAATATCGTCGTCATAAACACCAAAGTTAATCGTGTTTATGACGTCGAATATCGTCGTCATAAACACCAAAGTTGATCGTGTTTATGACGTCGAATATCGTCGTCATAAACACCAAAGTTGATCGTGTTTATGACGTCGAATATCGACGTCATAAACACCAAACTTGATGGTGTTTATGACGTCGACGTCATAAACACCAAACTTGATGGTGTTTATGACGTCAAATATCGACGTCATAAACACCAAACTTGATGGTGTTTATGACGTCGAATATCGACGTCATAAACACCAAACTTGATGGTGGTTATGACGTCGAATATCAACGTCATAAACACCAAACTTGATGGTGTTTATGACGTCGAATATCGTCGTCATAAACACCAAAGTTGATCGTGTTTATGACGTCGATATTCGACGTCATAAACACTTTCAAACTTGATGGTGTTTATGACGTCGAAAATCGACGTCATAAACACCAAACTTGATGGTGTTTATGACGTCAAATATCGACGTCATAAACACCAAAGTTGATCGTGTTTATGACGTCGAATATCGACGTCATAAACACCAAACTTGATGGTGTTTATGACGTCGACGTCATAAACACCAAACTTGATGGTGTTTATGACGTCGAATATCGACGTCATAAACACCAAACTTGATGGTGTTCCAATCGTGTTTATGACGTCGAATATGTTCAAGCGTACTTTGAGGGCCAAGGTCGCCGTTATTATGTGCAATATTGTGCGACGTTGGCTGGGGAAAATTTGCCATATTCATCAGTGACAGTTCCAAAAATTAAAATCCAGGTATACGCGTTATATAAATGTATAGTGTTTTCCACAAAACGTGTAGTTTATTGCTATGCAAAAATTGCAAAGCACGAAGAACTTAGTGCAAAAAATTGCTTACATACCTTCCTTTGGTGTGGTCGGTTAACTTCGCCTGAAATTAAATAAAATTTAAATTTACTTGAGTTAGTCCACAAAAAGAATATACTCGTATACACATATGTATACATGCGACATGTCTGCAACTAACCTTAGATCCTGACCAGACAAAAATTTGTAAGCCAGTGTCTAATACGAAACAATATCTTGGATCCAAAGATTTGTATGTCAGAGGAACCTATGGAATAGAGAAATGTCATAAAATCAACTGTTGAATTTTTTCGTAGATAGAAATTTTGAGTGGGATTTGTATAAATCTAGTAGACCTATATATATAATCAGAAGCAGCTGCCAAAAATGCAACTACAGTACAAGCCCTCTGGCAGGAATCGAATCTGTTTTCATTGTGGATTTCCATCCATAGATTCAATTCCCAAAAAGTCCACTTCTCTATGGGTTCAATTTTTGGTTTAGACAACAGGAGGGAAGATGGAACTTACTGGTTCGAGATGTACAATAGTTGTTCCAACTAATCTGTATAACCGAGTAACATAAATCTGTCAAAAGATAATTATAATATATAATCAAGAACAGTCAACAAAACTTTCTTTTTTTATACGGGATAACTCTATCAGTTTTAAACTGTCCTCCCGCGGGTCATTCTTTAGGAACAGGAGGAAACCTAAATTAAACTAACTTTATTTGTATACTGCAGATAGCTCCATCAGTTCTAAACTGTTCTCCCTAGAGGTTAATTAATGATCATCTTTTATTGATCCGGTCTACAGAAGGAAATCTAAACTAAACTAACTTTATTTACTCCAGATCTACAGGAGAAAATCTAAACTAAACTAACTTCATTTATACTGGATAGCTCCATCAGTTCTAAACTGTTTTCCCTAGAGGTTAATTAATGATCATCTTTTATTGATCCGGTCTACAGAAGGAAATCTAAACTAAACTAACTTTATTTACTCCAGATCTACAGGAGAAAATCTAAACTAAACTAACTTCATTTATACTGGATAGCTCCATCAGTTCTAAGCTGCATGTTCTTCCTGGAGGTTCAGTAAGGATCATCTCTTGTTGATATTATTGAATCTCTTACTGTTATTATTGATTTTATTTCTACAGGAGGAAATCTAACTTTATTTATGTTAGCTAACAGCTCGAAACTGTTCTTCCTAGTGGTCCAGCATAGGGATTGTACAGGAGGAAACCTAAACTTAACGAACTTTGAGTTCTTTGTAGGTTTGCATGGTGATAAAATACTTTTTGTTTGTGGAAACACCAAAACTAACTAAATATGTGAATAAAGTTAAATAAACTTAGAACTCTATGTACTCTCAACTAACTTTATTTATATTGGATAGCATTAAAGATAAAAGAAAATGTAATGCATATCGACTTACGGTTTCTTCGACCGAATAAAAACCACTTCCTGAGCCACCTAAACGAGATATAAAACAGACAAACAGTTTTGTTATACAGTTCACAATAAATGAAAACAATTTCAAAATTCCATGGGGCTAAATACGCCGTTACGAATCCATACGAAAATAAACAAACCTTCAATATATCTTAAACTCTCATCAAACAGATCAAGAAATTCCTCCGACTCATCTCCTTGCTCCTCTCGCTGGAAAGATAAAGCACAAACGTGACCATTGTGGTTTGTCGAGAGACGCCAAATAACGTTCAAACGAGGATGAGAGTTGCAATCTCATGCTCATGCACTCTCATCAACTTTGAGCTGGTTCAAAATTTAATACGAGTTGATAAGAGTTTTTGCTACGAGCGCGGTAAAATCCATTCAACTCTCATCAACTCTCATGCAACTCTTGTTCTCGTTTGACCAGGGCATGAGAGTTGAGAAAACTCTCATGCAAAGTCTCGCTTCTCAACTCTCATCAACTCTCATGCAAAGTCTTGTTCTCGTTTGACCGGGGCATGAGAGTTGAGAAAACTCTGATGCAAACTCTCGCTTCTCAACTCTCATCAACTCTCATGCAACTCTTGTTCTCGTTTGACCAGGGTATGAGGATTGAGAAAACTCTCATGCAAACTCTAACTTCTCAACTCTCATCAACTCTCATACAACTCTTGTTCTCGTTTGACCGGGACATGAGGGTCGAGAAAACTCTCATACAAACTCTTAACTCTCATCAACTCTTGTTCTCGTTTGACCGGGGCATGAAATTTGATAAAACAGTCATACAAACTGTCGCTTCTCAACTCTCATCAACTCTCATGCAACTCTTGTTCTCGTTTGACCAGGGCATTGGAGTTGACAAAACTCTCATACAAATTCTTGCTTCTCAACTCTCATTAACTCTCATGCAAACTCTCATGCAAACTCTAGCTGCTCAAATCTCATTCCCATCTGTCTCCACAGCAGGCAACCTTTACTAAACAAACACGTACCAAAATTCGGTTCTCTGATCCGAGGAAATTTCTGAGGTTAACTGAGTGAATGGCAGCACAAGCTTTGCTATCCAACTAAAAGAAACACGAAATGGT
This sequence comes from Paramuricea clavata, assembly GCA_902702795.2. Lineage (NCBI taxonomy): Eukaryota > Metazoa > Cnidaria > Anthozoa > Malacalcyonacea > Plexauridae > Paramuricea > Paramuricea clavata. The sequence continues at coordinate 51,026 of CACRXK020000776.1, forward strand.
GATAAAATGAAAACAGTGAGCGACTGCATGGGAAGGAATAAAATTTGGAAGGCAACACAAAGAAATTGCAATCACTGGATCGTGACTGGATGCTATTATGTATTATTATATGGCTTTTCAAAATTCTCTATTCTGATTGGTTGACAAGCGGTCCGTAAAAATCCATATCCGGACCGTGGTCCGTATTTTCCGTATCTGGACCGGTGTCCCGGATGTCGTTTATCTGGCGGGAAATTTTTGCTTTGCAAACAGAAAAAATTATTGCTTTTTAAATTTCCAATTGTGCTTTACAGATAAAAATTTCAAACAACCAAATTGTTTTTGATTGAGCATGTATGTCTACTGTATATACTGTTACCCAGTGAAACTGACGATAGCGAAAAGCATATGCTCACAGACTCAGTTCAGCCATATAATAAACCGATTATTGACATCGCTTGTTCGGTCTGTACTGTGAAATATCAGACCTCTGTTTTTTTGCATGGACCTCGCTCCTTCGTTGCTCGGTCCATACTAAAAAACCTCGGTCTGATATTTCACAGCACAGACCTCACGCTCGGTCAATAGTCCGTTAATATTTCAAATCCAATTATGAGGACTGGACTGGAGACAGTCTCGCACTGGATCAAATTGACCATTTGCGTAATAGACTAAATTTTGATCTCAACAAAAATTTTATTACAGCTGGAAAGAGCATCACAAAATTAGTAATATTCCAAAGTTTCGTTGCAAAATGTTGTAAAATGCGGAAAATATAGCCTTGCGAAATTTGCAATTTTCAGTCATTTTAGATTACAAACCGGAAATTGACAGCCTCGAAGGGTTTGGGGCTGTCAATTTCTCGTTTGTAATCTAAAATGACTGAAAATTGCAAATTTCGCAAGGCTATATTTTCCGCATTTTACAACATGTCGCAACGAAACTTTGGAATATTACTAATTTTGTGATGCTCCTTCAAGCTGTGATGAAATTTTTGTCTAGACTTGTTTAGTTCAAAATTTAGTCTATTACGCAAATGGTCAATTGCGAGGACTTGAAATCTAGCCCAGTCTGAACTGAAGGATTTGAAATGACATTTCATACGAATAAATCACTACTTAAAGCGAGGTGAATTAATTTTGATCCAGTCCTAGGATCAATACACTTCCTTACGTATCCAGTATCGTGCGAGCAAAATAAAGCAATATAGTGTTAATTTATTTGCCGTTAACCATTGGTTGGCTAATTTACTCATGAATTGAGTTTGAGATGCTCAAATAACAGCACAAGTTAATAATAACTTACAGCAGCGTTTCCTCCAATCCAGAAATAAATATCCCACATTAACTGGTCTGTGTCGTCGTATTCAGTCTAAGGACGTCAAAGATAAAATGAAACACAGAAAGAAGGGCAAGATCTTTTTGCGCAAATATATTCTTACCTTGAGAATGATGTAGCAATCGCCAGTGTAGAATTTACCATAGAATTCTGGAAATTGAAACAAATCTTTCGTGTGAGATGTATATTTAACAACTCTTGTTCTCGTTTGACAGGGGTGCGAGAGTTGAGAAAACTCGCATGCAAACTCTCGCTTCTCAACTCTCATCAATCTTTGAAGTTTCAATCAGGGAAGGTTTCAATTTGATCAGTTACTGATCTTCAAAACATCTCACCTTCTTCTAGTTGGACTGGAACAAAATTCTCAATGTGCCAAATCAAAACACCTTAAAATTACAAAAAACAGCTGTATAGGAACATATTACTGTACGTATATATACTTAAGCTCGATTGAACCAATGCTGAAGGATTGTGACAAAATTACAAATTTGTACACGGTGTAGCCGTCTCAACATAAAATCGCAGCTTAAACGCTTTGATGTTCGCAACTCAAGCTATTTAGCGTTATCCTAATGTTTGAAATTTCGTTATATCAAGTTGGGATACAAGTCATTCACAGTTTGGTATTCAAATTTCTAAACCAAATTTTGCTATCCTGTGGATAACAGGATACTGTGAATATCAGACCCTGGCCTGTAATTAAAGTTCGAACATTACGGCTGACCTAACCTAAGCAATTGAGTATTTTTTGTTGATAAAATCACCAACCTTCCTCCTGTCCAACATGGTCTGTAAAGAAAGCTTCATAGCTTAGATTTGGCCTTTTCAATTCCGCCAGCCAGTTATGCCTGAAGTAAAACCACACATTTATAAGCACATGTATAATCTCAACTTCAGTCAACATTTGTTGTAGGGAAAGGTTGAACGGAAAGTTATTACAGGGAGAGTTCATTTCAACCCTTTAATTAAACTCTTCCTGTAATAACCCTCCTATTCGCAATACTCTTCGCTGCACATATAATCTGAAATACTATTCCAAAAGCGTTGTCCCTTAAACTTACTTTTTTGGAGTCTCCTCTGTTTCGTCCATAGAATCACCCTAAATAAAATTTCTCAATTTTAAATTGGAACTTGAACGCATCAAGAAGAGAACCATATATTCCATGAGCAGAAGATGGTACTTATTTATTCGTGTTGGTTTTTCAGGGAGAAATTCTTACCGCTTTCAAAGAACGTTTGGTTTTTCCTTTGTGTTTCTTCTCTTCAGCGTCACGAACCATTCCCTGGAGGATATTGCAAAATGAGATTTTTGGAAATGAAACGCACAACAGTTGCCATGTGTAATACGGTTAACACATTGCAGTGTTGTAACGAGTCACCAACAGGTCGAGTCGAGTCACCCAAAGGTCGAGTCACGCGTAGAGTCATTACACTATTAGGTCGAGTCGAGTCAATGGCTACATGAATTGTATGGTGACCAAAAATGCTCTAAAAATTCCCTACAAGTGGAAAAATGTCTATCCGCATCGAGAATTACTTTTTATTTCTTCAAGCCGTTTCAAGACTGTTCCCAACCTATTCAACTACAATATTTTTGATGAATTTATCGTGAACAAGTTGTAGTTGAGTTGACTCGAGTCATTTACGGCAGAAATCAACAAGTTGAGTCCAAGTCATTTGGGGCTGTTGACTCGACTCGACTCGAGTGGAGTCATCTTTCGTAATGCAAAATTGCGACTTGAGTCGACTCGAGTCCAAGTCAATGACTCGACTCGTTACATAACTGACACATTGTAGTTAGTGCGTGTATCTTTCATCTTGGTGTCCAGGGTTCTATCCCTGCGATATACAGTTTTCTCATTACAATTTCACTTCAATCGTGTGTGAGAAGAGTGCTTCCAATTTCCACCTCCCTCCTCCTGTAGTTGCGCCGGCCCAACACAGGATTGCATTTACCAGCAGTGTAAAAAATAAACTTTAAAGCCCATTTCCACTCAGGAAAATTTTCCGCAGAAAGAAAATTTTGTAAAATTTGATTGGCCGACAAAAATTTGAAGTTGAAAATTTTCAACTTTTAAAAATGATATTTTCGGAAAATTTTCTGTCCATGGAAATTTTTCTTGAATGGAAATGGGCGTTCAACCCGATAGAGTTATGCACCTTGAGGTCCTTAGAGTCAGCCTCAGAAACAGATCCACTATGATAACGTCTTCCTCTAAGTCGCATCTGAAATGTTCATATCTATTTAGTAAACTGGCAACTGACTGTAGAACATAAATGTGCGTCACGTTTTATTGAAATACAGCATGACTCCGTTTGTGTCTTGCAGACATGCATCTATGTGTCGTACAACTGTCAATAACGAGCATACATACCTTTCTTTGGGTGGGATCTTTCATCACTTAAAAATTGAAAAATATACTCAGTAAGATTAATTATGCATAAAGATTACGGCAACGGCACTATGCACTTCGGTCTGGTCTGGTATGGTATGGTGTATTTAAGGTACCATACCTTATGGTATGGTATGGTGTCTTTATGGTATGGTGTGTTTATGGTATGGTTTGGTAAGGTGTGTTATGGTAAGGTAAGTTTGGGTGTGGTACGGTATGGGTATGGTATATGGAATGGTGTGGTATGGTGTGGTATGGTACGGTATAGTATGGTACGGTATGGTATGGTATGACATGGCAATGAATGTTCGACGTGGTATGACGTGGTTTACAAGGTAATAGTGTATAGTGTATAGTGTATAACTAACTTTGTTTAGCAGCTTGATCAACATGTGAAGCACCAGCAGCCAGGCGTAGTTGTGTTTCCAAAGTGAAGTCAACATTGTAATACTCTGCTCCGCTACCGATCTGTTGAGCTGCAGGTTTTGGAGGCATTTCTAAGTTTGGATTGTTGTGTGTGTCCAGTTCCTAGAAACGTTGGTAGCACGGTAGTTAATGCATGTGCCTGTCACCACTATGACGGTGACTCCCAGAAATGTGTCTGATTATAATTTCACCTCATAGGCTATATACTCTCATGCGAGAAGATTACTTCCAGCACTCTGGTTTGCTACTGTGGTTATACTGGAATCCTACTAAACCTCCTAGGGAAAACAGTTTAAAACTGATAGAGCTGTCTTTCCGTTTCCCTCGGTAGTATAGGTTTCACTTAGTTGAATTAGTTTAGAGGTCATATCGTAATGAGCTTCGGTAGTGCAGTCATTGGAGTAGACAAACAGCAGATAATTTTACTTGTCAATACAAGACTCTTGCACTAAGCACTGATTACTAAATATGATTTAAAGTTGAAAGAAACTACCTTCAAATTTGGCAAGAAGTGTATCGCTTCTGGCAGCGTCAACAAACAGTTCGAATGAAGTATTAGCTTCTTTAGCTTCAAACACCTATATGTAAGGCAGGCGATTTGTCAGTAAGAGAACGATCAGTCTCAAGTAACAATCAGGTGAGTCAGTCGATCTTCATACAGTACCTGCATAATCCTTCAGGAATGCATTCCAGTTTATTACAAGCAGCTGCAAATATTTCCTTCAAAAGAAAACATTCATTCTTCTATGTAAAGGTACTGTTTCAGTCATATTAAAGTATTAACAATTTTGTATTAGTAGGTTTCACTAAGCACTATCGAGCAGCGGATGGTGGTGAACCTGCAGTTATCAGAGTCCAAAAATAATATTAATTCTCTTTATTAAATATGTAGAGAAGACTTGTACCTGGAGGGTAAATAAATTTAATGTAGCTTCTAGAATGAAATCAACTGACAGCCACAGGCAAAAAATACAATTTGATACCAGTATTCACTTACTAGTTTATAAAGTTTACTGACACCAGTTGGAATCCCTTCAAAATTGAGGTTATTACCTACAGACACAAGCCATGGATTAAGGATTGAGTACAAAGTACAAATTACACAAGAAAGTGCGAAAAATTATTTTGTCAACTATAAACTCACCATTCAAATACAATTTCCGTAAATTTGTAAGTTTGCAAAGTGCTGGCTGAAAGATAAACAAACCAAGCATGTTAACCATTACTATACAGAATAGGTAACTATTTTTCTTTTGCTGTGTGAAATTGCCATAAAGTCAAACATACTTACTGGTAAGGTTGTTAATTGATTTCTTGAGACATTCAATACTTCCATTTGTGTCCAAGTATCTGAAAATTGTTTTCGTGAGTTCTCGTAGCAATTGACTATAACTTTGTTATTTTACTATCATGTCTAATGCCCGACGATTTTCAGTGCGGTCAAGAAAAAAAAAACGAGTTAGGAGCGTACAAAAGGGCATGGAAACGAGTTTAGTGTCATTAGTGTGTTGATAGGTGTACCAAATAAACTGGCCAACCTCGCACCCATGTGACATGTTTGTTGTTAGTAGTTTTTACTCATTATTAAGCGGAATATATGCCTCCTAGCTAATTATAGTAGCTCCATATTAATCCTTTGCTCTTATCCCACATTATTTTATTTATAAAATCATTAGAGTATTAACGAGGGTGCATTAACATATGTTACCTGTTAGATTAGACAACTCTGAGATACAGTTATGACTCATGTTTAATCTCTTGAGTGAACTGAGACGGTAGATTGGCTCCGGAACTGAAAAATAAATTTTAAAATTTTGATTAGCCAAGACAAGCTACTGTGGTATCATTTAAACATTAGAAAGATTGACTTTAAATATACTGAACCTCTTGGTAAGTCATTGTAAGAGAGATCAACATCTAGAAAGGAGTAACCATTATTACAAATTACGAAACGGTCTAGCACTCATTGTTCCGATGACACACGTGCTCAATAATACTGCATAGGTTAAGGAAACAACGCAAACATTTTAAAAAATTTTGCTACAAATCTGGTCACCACGAGGCTATACGAAAATAATCTGCGATTGGTTGATTGGATTTCTTCAAAAAAACGAGCTGACAATGTTTAAAACTAGCCGATCACAAATCATGTTCGTCTTCATGTGTATTGCAAATTTGGCTTTGATTTGTACAGTATAGCGAGGAGACGTTTCCTTGCATACCTGTCAATTTCGTCAGACTATCCAGTTTGTTTGGCATGTTCGTTATGGTTCTCTATGGGGCAAAGAGGTAGTATTATTGTCGAATGGACATTATTGCTTATTGTTGCTAAATTGAACCAAACCAAGTACGTAGAATACTGTACTGTAAGTTATAACAAAGCTGTACCTGAGTGCGTCTTAAATGTAATGTATGAAGTGACATCAGATTTGGAAGTTGCCTAAAGTTAAAGACAATAAGGTACATCAGTGTTTAACCCATGCCTTAAGCTCCAATGTATCCTAATGCACCCAACATATTTTTTCAGGGTGTTAGCCAGAATAGTAAAAAAGTCGGCAATTTAATGAAATTGGGAATGTCAGTTAGCCTGTGACATTCAGACCGGAGTTCAGGAACTTCGTGTTTCTTAAGTGACGTTCTCGTGGCCTAGCGCCAGCTGAACTAAATTGAAACTTTTGATTGAAGTGCAAGTCACCTGACATTGTCTTGCGTACTAAAATATTTTAGGCTACATGACATCTTCGCAACATTTATCTGGTACCCAATTTTTCTTGAGCAAAGTTTTGAAGTCAGGGGTTTTTTTCAGGACTTTCTCTTGGGTCCGTTTTGCAGAGAAGATTGAGTTTAGCTGAACAGTTGGGGTGGCTGCACCCCCCCCCCCCCCCCCCCCCCCCCCC
>CACRXK020000777.1:0-68051 GCA_902702795.2 Paramuricea clavata
GGATTTTCAAAACAATGAAAAGACAATGGAACATTCTGATCACTGGATCATGACTGGATGACATGGAGAACAGTGAGATTTTCAAAACAATGAAAAGACATTGGAACATTCTGATCACTGGATCATGACTGGATGGCATGGAGAACAGTGGGATTTTCAAAACAATGAAAAGACAATGGAACATTCTGATCACTGGATCATGACTGGATGACATGGAGAACAGTGAGATTTTCAAAACAATGAAAAGACAATGGAACATTCTGATCACTGGATCATGACTGGATGACATGGAGAACAGTGGGATTTTCAAAACAATGAAAAGACAATGGAACATTCAGATCACTGGATCATGACTGGATGGCATAGAGAACAGTGGGATTTTCAAAACAATGAAAAGACAATGGAACATTCCGATCACTGTGTCCTGACTGGATGGCATGGAGAACAGTGGGATTTTCAGAACAATAAAAAGACAATGGAACATTCCGATCACTGGATCATGACTGGATGACATGGAGAACAGTGGGATTTTCAGAACAATAAAAAGACAATGGAACATTCCGATCACTGGATCATGACTGGATGGCATAGAGAACAGTGGGATTTTCAAAACAATGAAAAGACAATGGAACATTCAGATCACTGGATCATGACTGGATGGCATAGAGAACAGTGGGATTTTCAAAACAATGAAAAGACAATGGAACATTCCGATCACTGTGTCCTGACTGGATGGCATGGAGAACAGTGGGATTTTCAGAACAATAAAAAGACAATGGAACATTCCGATCACTGGATCATGACTGGATGACATGGAGAACAGTGGGATTTTCAGAACAATAAAAAGACAATGGAACATTCCGATCACTGGATCATGACTGGATGGCATAGAGAACAGTGGGATTTTCAAAACAATGAAAAGACAATGGAACATTCAGATCACTGGATCATGACTGGATGGCATAGAGAACAGTGGGATTTTCAAAACAATGAAAAGACAATGGAACATTCCGATCACTGTGTCCTGACTGGATGGCATGGAGAACAGTGGGATTTTCAGAACAATAAAAAGACAATGGAACATTCCGATCACTGGATCATGACTGGATGACATGGAGAACAGTGGGATTTTCAGAACAATAAAAAGACAATGGAACATTCCGATCACTGGATCATGACTGGATGGCATAGAGAACAGTGGGATTTTCAGAACAATAAAAAGACAATGGAACATTCCGATCACTGTGTCCTGACTGGATGGCATGGAGAACAGTGAGATTTTCAGAACAATAAAAAAACAATGGAACATTCCGATCACTGTGTCCTGACTGGATGGCATGGAGAACAGTGGGGTTTTCAAAACAATGAAAAGATAATGGAACATTCCGATCACTGGATCATGACTGGATGGCATGAAGAACAGCGGGATTTTCAGAACAATGAAAAGACGATGAAACATTCTGATCACTGGATCATGACTGGATGGCATGGGGAACAGTGGGATTTTCAAAACAATGAAAAGACAATGGAACATTCTGATCAATGGATCATGACTGGATGGCATGGAGAACAGTGAGGTTTTCAAAACAATGAAAAGACAATGGAACATTCCGATCACTGGAACGTGACTGGGATGAGTCCACCTAACTTTGGTGAGAAATTTTAAAATCACTAACCCTCTACCTACATCCGTGTGCAGTAGTAGTATATGCACAAATACAACACGAAAGATTTTAAACCATTTCATATAACTTTATAACTTTATAACTTTATAAATGTCATTACAATTTTTTCTGCGAACAATAACAATATGACGTAATATATAGCATTATAATTTCAACGTTTTTTAAACTACTATAGAAGTACATGAATATGGTGAAAGGGCAGCAAATTGACGGATTATCAGTGAAGACAAAATAGATGCTTGTTTATCTACTCAGACACAATTGCGTTCAGAACCATAGCCAGTTAACAGATCGCACTATTCTATCTCGGCAGTTCACACTAAGATGGATAATCCGTTATCCGTCTCTGTTATAATTCAATTGGGCACATTGATCAAAACATTGTTGATTAGCCTCAGTTGCTTGTTCCTAGGTAGTAGTTGTGACAAGTTTGGAACAAGTTGTTATCACCTTGTTACAAGGTTGATGATGGTAACAGGCTTGCTACAAGTTGTTTCAACAAGACTAATACAGGCTGTTCGTAACAAGTTGCTACGAGCTTGTTGTCATCAACTTGTTACGTGCAGACGATATCAGACTTGTTAGAACAACATGTTGCGAGCTTGTGTTGGCCTCATCAAGCTTGTTACAAGATGATGACAAGGTGTTGCAGGCTTGTTACCAAGTGGGGACAAGCAGTGCGAACACATCTTGTTGAAATTTGTACGCGTGTAGCAAGCTAAAGTTTTAAAATCAACGACCTATTTCGTATGCATGTTTGTGTAATTTATATATCAATTTATATATTTTCTGCAATGTCTGCTCTGCGACGTGATATTGTTAAAACAGCCAGTATCTAACGTAAATGATGAAAATGAGTAAAACGATTGCAACGGCGGCATATTTTGCGTAAGCAGTTCGTAGATTTAAATACTGTGCGTCTGACTTGTATTTTCCCGACTGATACTTTAGTTTGCCAGCTTTGTCATCTAATTCTGAAAGAGTAGAAAACATTACGCGTAAATAGCTGGAAATCTTACAGCTGTCATAGTAGAATAATGTTAATTCTTTTCATTATATATATATATATATAGCACCAGGGGTGGGAAAATAGGCGAGCACGCGAGCACTGCTCGCAGGAAATGTTAAACAGCTGCAGGAAATTCGTTTGAATGAAGATTTGCTATTGAAAATTTGAAGGAAACCTTAACATCCATGTACCACTATGGGCGCAACAACGTATGGTTGACAGACATTCCTTGAATTTAAAACCATGGTCAGCTAGAACACTATATGTTTATCCACATGCAGATTTAGCACAAAAATACTCCGTTGGTCTGCAGAAAATTTTTGTCGAATGCTTTTCGTTCAAATTTCTTTGCTCTTATTTGAGATATTTTGGGTTTACATGAGTGCTAATTTAATTTGTAAACAAACTGTAAGGGCGTAGTGTGAACACACACAAATTCTGCCCAATGTAGATTGTTCACATTTTCGAAGTTAATTTATGACAATTTATTTCCTGAATATTTCACCTGTTAAAGTTTCTCCTCTTTGTAAAACTTCGTCTATATTTTGGACCATGATCCTTTGCACGTCATGTAGCTCATCATTTAGTCTATTTATATTCCTACGCGACCTTGAGTCCATGAAATTTTTCCTCACTTTTTGAATGTAATTATCTGCAAAGCATAGCTCACAATTTGATATTGAATGAAGTAATATTCTTTCCTTATTTATAATAGATAGCTTTAGATCAGTTCGAAACTGTTTCTTGAAAAGCACCATCACTTATTGATCCAGTGTTACTACAGGAGGAAACCTAAACTAAACTAACTTTATTGATATACACTGGATAGCTCTATCAGTTCTAAACTGTTCTCTTTAGAGGTCCAGCGAGGGACATCTCTTATTGAGCCAGTATTACTACAGTTAGTAAAATTAGTTTTTGATAATAGTAAGTGTATTAGGACATCCAAAGGGGGTAGGGGGTTAACTTCCAATTTCCTCTGGGGGTATGGATGTTTTCTTGAGTGACCCAATGAAACCTCAAGCAACCTACCAAACTCAATAAATGAATAAGGCCGAACGACTGTTGGTATTTCAGAACTATATTGCTTCCAAAATTCCTTGGCGATGTCCTCAAGAAAACCAAATGCCAGTCTGCTTGGGAACATCTTTTCTGTAAGTGTGAGGTAGCATACGCCATTTTCTATAACGTAACTGCAAGAGATAAAATTACATGATTTTCTGCTGATCAAATGAAAATCTGGCCAATCAGTATAGGATACGTTCTGTTTATATGTTCTGTGATAATGCTGTAGTATTGCATGGTGTTCATTAACAACATTAAGACAATGGTTCTTGCCGATCAAGTTGATCGGCAACCTTGCTTCTCTGCTGATCAAAAGCAATTTCCTGCCGACAGGGTGTTAGCCAGGATTTCAAAAGTGGCCGTCCAAAATAATTTTGTGGGCGTGGTCACATATTTTTGTGGGCGTGGTCACATGTTTTTGGGCATGACCACAATTTTCTGTTGTTGAGGAATTGTGGTGTTTTATTCGTTGAACCTTTTTACTTTTAGTTTTAGATGCACATTTCCGTCATTAAATTAGTAAAACACACATATGGTATGATCACTACCGTAACTATAACATGGCGCTTGAGCGATAAAATGATTGCTGTTTTTTAAAACAGCGGTTTCACATTATTCTACTTGATACTTCATGCGAGAATCATCAAAATGGTTACAAAAATATGGCACAAAGTATTCAAGAAAATATTCCCTTGGGCTGTGCATTAAAATTTAGCCGTCCAAATTCAGAAGTGGCCGTCCATAGGACGGTCGGACGGCCACCTGGCTAACACCCTGCCTGCCGATCGTTGATCGGTCGTTATTTTGTGCCCTGAGGATAAAATTGAGAGACATAGTTTAATTCCCTTGCTCCTATAATTGTCAAGAACATTTCTGAAGTTGATAACCACCAAGTTATGCACTCAACGCTTTACAATTGCATAGGTCTTGTATTTTGGGCACGGTAACTAATTTGGGCATAACATTCAACGTTGTGTCGGAAGAGTAATATAAAGTCATGTACACTTACTGAAACATCATGCTGCCAGTTTCAATGTTACAACGAGCCGGTGATCGGTCACTAAGTTTTCTAAAAATCTGCTTTGCTTGCGCTTGATAATCTTGGAACTCTCTTCCAGACTAGTTGAATATTAGAATAGGAATATGTTTTAGCATTCATTTGAAATGGATTTTACTCTTACTAGGCCGATGTGATATATCGATATTTTTGACAAATATCTACGTTTCAAGAATGTCGATATTCGATTCTTTGCATATCGAAATTTCTTTTCTACTGTTCATGGTGCGATCTTTGCATAATTAGATATAGTCAATATTATCAATATTTGTTTATATATTGATTTTTTTTAATATCGCATCAGCCTAGCTCTTACAAAACTTCTTATTTTAAACAGTTTCACAAGTTAAGGTGCCAACTGACAAAAAAAGATCCCACTTCGTAGACTTGTTCTGCAAACAGGCCAAGGTGGGGATTAGCTCAGAATCTGCAGTTGTTAAATATTTGGGATGAAAACTGACCTTTTTTAGTAAACTGGACATCTAATGGTCCACAATAGTCCCTATAATTTTGAAAGGTCGGTGCCCCAGTCTGGAAAGTTTGGAATGTGCAGCCAAGATCTCGGGTGGGCAGTTTTGATGTTCCCAATGTATTTACTGTTAAATTTTTTTAATCTCGGACGCGCAATTTCCAAACTTTCCAGTCTGGTCGGTGCCAATGGAGGTAGCGACGATAACAAGAAAGCTAGGGATTGAGAAAGGATACAAGCAGAACTTCGACGTTTCAAGGCTCTTGAAGCGAAGTTTTGCTTGTATATATCAGGTAGTTCTAGCTCTTTCAATTTGCAGTGAACATTTATAGCGGCATACAAGAACACAAGGTTAATTTTTGGGCTCAGTGGATCACTGGAATACCAAGAGTTTATCGTGAAAGGAGTGATATAACAAAGATTAAGAAGCCTGCGTGCATTAGGGACTTTAATTAGTGCAATATTTTTATACAAAGCAACCTATCAAATTAATATATATTAGACCTACTTGCTCATCTGCTTGCATAGATGCAGCCAAAGGCAGGCCATCCCTGGCCCGGCCTATCATTGTCATTAACACCATTTTGAAAGCTTTAAAGCAGCAGAACCATAAATAAATCCAGGTTTTTTAAAGCAGCTTCTATTTTATCAGCTTTTCCAACAGTCAGCCATTGTCAATGTTTATGTTCTCGTTGCTAAATCCACGTGTACTGCGCATGGCTAATGAAGCCGGTCAAAAATGCGAAAAAATGTCGCCTTGTGAAACCAAATTTACCAACGATTTTTTGCACGAATAAATATTTTATGAAGCCGAGAAAAGGACATTTTGACATATTTCTAATGCAAAATAAAATTTACCTCCAAAGTAATGCGAATAATAAATGATCTGTCACAAAATATAAGTAAAATTAAAAATACGGTTTTTATACGCGAATAAAAATGCGCTTAATGTTGTTGGTTGACACTGAGCTATATATATAGAACTGAAGAGCCGACTGTCTGTTGTATTTCTTCACCCACCCTGTATTACCATTAAAATATGTATCTCCCGGGGGGCGGGAGGGGGAGGGAAGGGATTTCCCCGTAGTTAACTATTTATTTATAATAACTTAATTAATTATGCATTTATTCTAATTATTTCTGGTTGTCTTAATCAGGGCCACAGACTATTATGTGAAGACTCAGTCAATTTATTGATACAGAATTTGAGCAAAAAACTAAAATGGATATTTTAACTTGTAGCTGGTTAATACTTGATATTGGATGTTTGGCTATAGTTCTCAGCACTAAATTCAAAAATCTAGTACCCAGCTTTCTGCAAGACCTCATGGTGTATGGCAAGACGAGACAACTTGGACAAGACAACAGCAAGAAAAGTTTACATTGGTTGAGACAACTGCTGCTTGTGCCACATAGGTAACTGCACCGATAGATTAGTACATGTGCATACCTGCCAATTCTCCTGATTTTGTCGGATGTCACACAATTTTCTAGCAAATCTCCCGATCAAAGGTCATGTTCAATCCTGTATGGAATGACACTTTTTTGTGTGCTGGACATGTGCACCAAATACTGGTAAATATATTGCTGTACAGATGGTTGTGCTGTCCCAGACATGTCCAGCACACAGCGCTTAGATTTCATACTGGTGCCAGACAGCATTTTCTCCACCGCGCGCGGAAGATCTTCCGCGCGCATTTTTTATGCTTTCTATATATTTACTATTAAATTTTCGAAATCTTCCGCGTGCAATTTCCAAACTTTGCAGTCTGGTACTGGTGTTCACCAGATTTATCTCTGACTATGCAATTTCTATATTATAGATGGTTTATACATTTCTATGCACTGGGTCTTGTTTGGAACATTTTCCTACTGGCCATATTTGTTCACACTATTATCAAAGAAGATACATCCTATCCAGGCATGCATGGAATTGTCCAATATGTCATCACAACAAGCGCTTCGCAAACAGACTGTTTCTCTGTACTATTAACCCTAGTTTTGCTAACAATTCAATTGTTTCGAAGATTATATGAAAGCCTAATTGTGGCGTCATTCTCAGGAAAAATGCACCTCAGCCACTATGTAATAGGTGTGCTGTTCTATTTCTTGGTGAACTTAACAGTGGTTGCAGAAATACCACTCTCTCTTTCAAAAGGTACCATGATTTTTTTTTATCATAGTGGCATTGCTTATTTATTTTTGTATCTCCTCTGTTCACAATATTTACTTCTGCAGTATTCTACATGGATATGGCACAAATTGTCCCCACCCTTTTCAAATACAAAGCCAAAAATAAAAATATATATAAAAAATTTTGCAGTGTACACAGTGTGTACCTATTTTTTCACTCCATGACAAATTCCTCAGTTTATTTTTGACAAATGCCAAAATATATATTTTTAAAACTAAAGGTTGGTACAAGTCGTGTCTAAAGCCATCCCACCAAGTATCCTGGTTGCAGTTTCTGGCATTATTATTATTCCTCTGGGTAAGTTACCATCAATACCAGTGTCATACCATCCTCGGCAAGCTCACCACCTGGACAGCTGATGGTAGAAAGATCTATAAAATCCCACATGGTGATTGGTTTAACCATGTTTCCTCACCTCACTACCTTGCAGAAATATTAATTTACATCGCTCTACTCCTTGCCATGAAGGGACAAAGCTTTCGGTGGATTCTCTTGTTAATTTTTGTGGTGTCAAATCTCACACTTGGGGCACAGCATACGCACTTGTGGTATAAACAGAAGTTTGAAGATTATCCAAGACATAGATATATTATTTTACCTTATATATATTAGCTTTCTGCAAGCAATTTAAAGGTGGGAACTGTGATTAATATATCTCATTTTTCTTTATTGAAAAGACTTATTGAGACTTTTGAACTATGTAAATTTAAATCCAAAGCCGTATCTATAGGGGGGTGGGGTGACCAAGGGCATAGGAACCAGGGGGGGCACATGCCCCCCATTTTTTCAAAGGACTATAAGTGCCCTTCTTTGTGATGAAAAGTGCCCTTTTTGTACAAGCTAATGTCACTGTAAATACTAAATTAACATCAAAGGTGCCCTTTTTGTTTGGAAATTTCCAAGTTTTTAAAAAAATTTGGTCGAAAAACATGCAATTTCGGTATGGTACGACGGGAAACTTTTCCTCCCAAAAGTAATAGTTATCAAAATTTTTGACAAAGTTATGAAAATACTACCAAAAAATTTAAGAAATTATGGTACATGAATTAGAAAGTTATTGAACAATGGTATGTCCAAAAAATTTTTTACCGCCCCCCACCAACAATTTTGGGGGAAAAAGATTAATTAGTGGCTGAAATGTCGTAGGCAAATGCAATACTACACCCCCTGCTTTAGCCTCTTCCCTACAGCCCTGATTAAATCCTTGTATCCCGGCCAGTGCATTTAACAAAAAAAAATTTGGTACAACATATAGAGATGAAATAATGATTGTTTTTAAACTGCTTGAAAGGAACACAATTAAACCATACTACAAAAATATTTATTTCAATTTGTCATATTCTAATAGTATGCAACTAGCATGATGAAAACAATCCTGTCATATGCAAAATATCAAATGAAGCACCAAGTGGCAATAAGTACATGTCATCTAGCTAGGTATTTAAAATAATGTACTAAGCATTGTTAATTCATAAATATTAATTCATACAAGCAGGCTTGGGACTCGACTGTTGTGCTTTGCAAACAATGATTATTCAATTGTTTTTGAGAATTAATCATTTTCCTTATACAATAAAGAGAACAAAACTATTGTTTTTAAACAATAAAGCCATTGTCTTTAAACAATTGAACTATTGTTTTTAACAATAAAACCATTGTTCTAGCATAAAAAGCACTATGGCTGGTCCAAGCCTGCAGGTAAAGTCTACTTCATACCCCATTTACAGATTCTTTTGACAGACCCCGGTCCTGCCAAGGGTTATTCGCAGGAAAAAATAAATGTCCATTAATGGATTTTTGAATGGTAGATTTCACATATGGGAAATCTATAATGGTGAGAGTTTTTTTCCTGTGATAGTTAAAGTTCTGATTGGCAAAGCAAAAACACCTAAATTTTATGTACTCAGTTAAATGACAATGTGCCATCTTTTTATGTAAAACAACCAAGATCACAAAATATAGTACAAAACTTGTGTTCAGGATATTGAGCCACGGTTGTTATAATATATAATTTATATTAAATTTAAATAATAAAT
This sequence comes from Paramuricea clavata, assembly GCA_902702795.2. Taxonomy (NCBI): domain Eukaryota; kingdom Metazoa; phylum Cnidaria; class Anthozoa; order Malacalcyonacea; family Plexauridae; genus Paramuricea; species Paramuricea clavata. The sequence continues at coordinate 9,516 of CACRXK020000777.1, forward strand.
GACTCTTCAAAGAATTAGGTGTTTTTGCTATTAGTACATACCACCATTTGTATTTGTGGTCAGTCCAATACTATACAATAATGATTTCTAGTGCTATATTTTTATAACTGGGTTTTTTTACAAAACATTCTCTCACACAAATTTATTTACAATTTTTAACAGCAAACCAAGTGGTTATGGTTATTAACAATTTATCTTGGAAATTTCTTCTGAGTGAAAACTCAAACATTTCTGCTGTCTGACAGAAGACTTTTTCTTTGCAATAAGCAAAGGGATAATGACATATTTCATCTAGGAAACGGCATATGTGAATTGTGGAATAAGTTAAACTTACGAATTATATTATAAGTCAGCCATTATTTACCAAGGAAAATGCAAAGTTTAAAAGAATTAAATTAAGGAAGAAAAATTGTTGATAGCTGTACCTTCAGTATACACAATGATCTACTTATGGTAGGTTTTATAGGAATGGAAATATCTCCAAAATATTGGACTGCAAGTAGTACAGCCTTTCACTTTTGTAACTGGATTAACACTTCCCTTGACTTGTACAGACTAATTATTATTTGATAAATTTCACAAAATATTCTTTACCCCAGAGCTTATTCAGAGACACCAAAGTCCAACACCAACAATTTTGTTTCTTCCGTGCCATTCCGACTTCCAACAGCGCAGACCAATTTCGTCTCATTGCAACGTACACGCCAGACGACCCCGCCACTTCCTCCACTATCAAGCTTCACAAGATCTCGGATAAACTCACCCGTGAGACGGTCCCACAGTTTAACTGTACCATCGTCTGAGCTGGTTATCACAAACTTCTTGTTAAACTGTAAACATGTCACTGCACTCTGGTGCTTGTTTGAACCAGCGAGGGTCTGCAAGCACTGTCCAGTTGTAATGTCCCAAATTTTAACAGTCGAATCAGCATTTCCCGAGACCAGGATATTATTCCGTAGCTCCATACCACTGGTCAAGGATTGGTGACCAACCAATGTGTGAAGGCATTGGCCGGTGTCAACATGCCAAACACGGATAGATGTATCAAGAGAACCGCTGACAATGTAGACTCCATCAAACTGCAAGGAGTAGACTCTGTTCGAGTGTCCTTGTAGCGTGTGAATGCATTGCTCCGTCTCTGGGTCCCATACCTTTACTACATAGTCATAAGCACCACTAACTATGCGTCGACCGTCATACTTCACACTAAATAAATAAAAGATTAGTAGAAATTAATAAACCACATACAAAATTTATGCAAACTGAATCATTAAGTAAGGCAAAAATGGTACAGAGAATGTAATAGTTGTCCTTACCATCTAACAGCAGCAACATGACCAACTAACACATGCAAACACGTCCCAGCCTCAATGTCCCAGACTCGTAATGTCGCATCACGCGAGCCACTCACAGCAACCTTGCCATGAATATCCATGCATCGTACTGTAGAGGTATGCCCATACAAGGTATGAATGCATTGCCCAGTGTCGGCATTCCACACTTTGAGTGTGCGATCGGTTGATCCACTGACGATAAGATTACCTTCCATCTGCGAGGCCCACACCCCGCCTGTGTGCCCGACCAGGGTGCGCAAACACTTCCCTGTGATAGCGGACCAAACTTTCAGGGTGTGGTCATCAGAGCCGCTAACTATTCTATTGCTACTAAATTGTAGGCATGTTATAACGTAATCGTCGTGACCTTTGAGTATCTTGTGAGCATTCAATGGTCCATATCGCCAATTCATTGCGATTTTATGTTTGGTAAGAAACATTTTTTTGTAAGGGCTGTGGTTTGTGGTGAGATTGACACGATTATTGCCACCAGATGATGTTTTCCGTCTTGTTGGTTTCGGACTCATGATCGGTTCATCGTCAATGCCATACTCGTTGCATTTCTCCTTCCACAATCTACAGAAGAAATAAGAAATTTATGTTTTGACTTAGACAAATAACTAGGAAAAAACTCATACGTGGAAATTTAAATTTTAAAAAGTGGAACACAAAACATTGAACAGGAAACAAATTTCCTTCATGAAAATTTAAAGGAATTTTCAATTTTGAAAAGTGGAAACACCATCAGCTTTAATTAAATACAAAAATTGATTACAAATTTCCTTCATGGAAATTTAAAGGTATTTTCAATTTTGAAAAGTGGAAGCACCATCACTGACAATACAACCTTTCAAATTTCAATAATTATGTCAATTGGCCAGGGAGCCTCATTCTCATGAATCGTGAGCCAATCACCTTGCATAATTTACTGATGTCAGCGAGGCTCCAGGACCAAAAAGTAGCTCAAAACTATTTTTATTCCCTTCCTCAAACAAGGTCTGTTTTCAGCTGGTCTGCTAACGTAAACTTACAAGTTATCGTCACAAAGGATCCTCCAATATTTACAGGTCTGTGCAGCCTGGACCAAATCTTTAGGGCCCAAAAAACCAAGTACATAAAATGCAAGTTCATTTGGTAGCAATGATATAAAGTCTCTTTGAAACCTCGGTTCGATTGAGGACATCACATGTCGTATGATTGGTGGATTACATCTCTCCATCAGTTCATCTAATGCCCGTTTTTTCTGATCTTGAGCCCATGTGTTAAACACTTGTAACCAATCCTCCATTTCAGGGGGGCATGTGAAACTATTGGTATGTTGCTGTGTTATGGTATTTGCACCATCGCAGCTATCCGATTCATTACCGCCTTCTGGGCAAAGCCGTTTCTCAGGCACAGTGACTTCAGGTTTTTGACTTGATTTACGTTTCAACGGAATGGTATCGTCGCCTCGGCATTCAATATCACTTAGTCTGTTTCTAAGCGAGCGTCTGGAGTTAGAACGTTCATCTCGGGAGCTGCTACTCTTTAGGTCGATATGGATTTTTGATCGAGGTGAACAATAAAAAAGTTCTTTGTTCGTATCAAGAAATCCAATACTGATCCCACGAATGGATCTCAGGTCATCGACAGTACTAAACCCACCTAAGGCTTCACGCATGTCTACAATTTCTATTGCTTTCCCTTTACCAATTCCCGAGATATTGGCCAAGTCATCTGCAGTGGCTCTGTTCAAATCTATCCGTCGTGGCCGGCGACTTCGCCCAGACATGGCAGAATATTATTTCAAGCCAACAAATTCACGTTCTCCCGAATTCCTTGAGAATTAAAACAAAAAGTAAGCATCATTTACTGTAGTCTACAAAACATCGTAATTTTACATCTGAACTATGTACAAAGCTACAAATATTTCAGTCACACGAGTCATTTCACAGCCACGAGCAAACACGTGTCCCATGGACAAGGCGGTCAAAAATTTATGGGCAAAATATTTGCCATTTTTAACAAAATTTTAAAACATTGTACGACTAAAACAAACCTAGATGAATCCATTTTAGAACTGCATTGTAGGTACTCTTTTTTAAGCTCGGCAATTGAAAATATTTTGCGTGACGTGCGATTGAAAAGCGCCCTTTCAAACAGGTAGCAAAATTTCAATGTCGCCCTACGACACGTATACTCAAAATATGCAGTAAACTGCTGCCGGTACTCACTAGCTTAAACATCCCTTCTAAACAAGGAAAACACATAAACCAAGGCTGTAACACAGCCAAAACAACCCCAGGAATTTTCCTACGTAAATATAGCGATAAACAAGCATTTTTGACACCAAACGCATCAAAGACGAAACACAACCCATCACTCAACAAACACCGCCAAGCAAGAACATGATTTCAAATTATTTCCACTGTAAAACTGCCAGATTGTTTTAACTGTTCATATATTGAAAAAGAACACTTCCTTTGTCGAATAAAACATAAATCCTAGCTCTACTACTATGAAGCAAAAGTATTTGAAAAACAAACAGTGTACGGTATTAATTTTGAACGAGGCTATTTCGTTTGACAACAAAGCGTTCACAAGCGGCCTACCTGCTTGGCCTGAAAGATTACAAGCGTAGCCCATGGAGTAGAGTTTCATTTAAACATAAAACATCCCGTCTTTGGTTTGAAATGCTGGTCTAAATCATGAAAAATCAAGAGCAAACCAGATATTTTCCAACCTTCGACCAATCGTCCCACGACATATACAGTATATATGCGTACAAATGACTTTGCTGAAGTGAGTACCCCCCGGATATGACGTCACAAGGTTTAAGGTCAACCGGAACGTGAATAATGCTGACTCGCGTGAATAATGCGCATTTTATTCAGCAATTTAGGATAATAATCATCATCATTATAATCATCAAAATAATAATAACGAGGGTACTAATTCCGCTCGGTTACTTTTTCGATATTGGCACATTGAATACAAAACTATGGCAGAATGACAAGACAATTAAATTCATCATCGGAAGATGTCAGTCCTAGCCTGAAAACAGACCTACGTTTCGCCCGCCCTAAAATTCGCGAGCAAAATGGAAGGTCTGTATTCAGGCCTAATGTCATCCAGGCTCTGGTGAGGGCGGCAAAATATATTTTCAAGTCTCTTATACAACACTAGTATTTCAAACCGTGACGCCGCACTTTTTCTAACAGACTTGATTAAAATCGTTCTGCCCTACAAAACTTAGCCTGCGTAGCCGGTGGTTTTAAGGGTTGGGGTACAAAACCCTGCTAACGTTCTAAAACTGCACTAATTAAATTCAATTCATACGATAGTTTAATGCTGGAGAAGATTCCCATGCAATAATTTATTTGAAGGAGCGACTGGCCGTCCGATCTCACGTCACCGCCCAAATTTATACAAAGCCTTTCACTTTCCCAGGAATACGTACTTTCATTTGTAAGGCGTTTCAAAACCGGGGTTCCGGTTTGTGGCTTTCATTCATTTCAAGAAACACATTAATGCAATATAATGACGTAGGTCGTTAGCTTACAACAAAGCTTCTTTGCGATATGAAATAAACGTTGGGTATATGTAATAGCTCCTCAAACGTGCGGTGCAGTGTAGGTAGCTTGTAAACGTATTCTACACAATAAGCTGTCGTGGTCTGTGTTTCAACTACCTGAAAAAGATATCTCAAACGTGGTGGTCCAGTGTAGGTATTATTCTGCAATAAGCTGTCGTGGTTTGTGTCTGAACTACCAGAAAAAGATATCTCAAACGTGGTGGTCCAGTGTAGGCAGTATTCTACAATAAGCTGCTGTGGTTTGTGTCTGAACTACCTGAAAAAGATATCTCAAACGTGGTGGTCCAGTGTTGGTAGTATTCTACAATAAACTATCGTGGTTTGTGTCTGAACTACCTGAAAAAGAAAAGATATCTCACACGTGGAGGCCCAGTGTAGGTAGTATTCTGCAAAAAGCTGCTGTGTTTTGTGCTAAAACACTTATAATATATGTTCTGAACTTCTGGTCAGCCTAAAAACATAAGCATCGCCAGGTTCTTTATGATAATCAAGTATTTTGCGTCCCTTTCTTTAATCACAAATGAACACATCAGTTATAAGTTAACAAATGTCGCAATAATATAAACCTAGTTTCATTAAAACAACATACAATAAATATGATTCTCCTAAATGTGTTGGTATTTCCTAAATATGCATCATGTACCAAGCATTCTATATCATCGAGCCAGCAGCTTGTTTCTCACGTGACTCTGTCCAGGCCTTGGCTATGGTTCTCTTCATCTCATCATCACCTTCATCGTACATTTTCTTCATCAGGTCCATCAGACTTTCTGATGGATCTTTGTCTTTGTCCAAGTCGCCCATTCTGAAACATTGGAAAGGGCGGGCGGAGGTAAGACCCTGAGTACGAGGTTGACACACATTTACTGAAAGGCATAACGAACTAAACAAAACTATACTATACACGTAAAAACGCACAACTTGTAGCAAACCTGCAGCAGACTTGTGGCAATGCTGTTCCAACAACTTGTCAACAAGATGTGTTCGCACTGCTTGTTCCCAGCTTGTTGACAAGTTGTCAACGGCTTGTTGATAACTTGCTACAAGGTTGCTGAGCTCAACCGAATTGTTACAAGTTGCTCCATCCGCTTGTTACCGTACGGCCGTAAATTCAACAATTTGTCAACAAGTTGTGAGTGACAACCTTGTAGCAACTTGATGAAACAACAGCATTGTTGCAACTTGCTGACAAGCTTGCTACAAGCCTGTTGCGAACACATCTTGTTCACAAGTTGTGAGATTTTTACGTGCGTAGATAGAATCAGTTCTCCTAAACGATTCCTCCAAGAGGTCCAGTAAAAGCCATCACTGATTGTTCCAGTGTCAACTAACTGTTTTAAACTGCTCTCTCTGGTCCAGTAAAAGTCATCACCCTTGTTGGTCCAGTGTTATCACTTATCAGAGAGGAGAATTTAAACTAATCCTAGTTTATTTCTATTGGATAGCTCTATCAGTTGTAAGCTTTTCTTTCTCTTTCTAGAAAGAGTACTCTCTTAAGGCCCATTTCCACTCAAGAAAATTAAATTTCCACGGACAGAAAATTTTCCAAAAATATCATTGTTAAAAGTTGAAAATTTTCAACTTCAAAATGTTTTTCCGACGGAGAATTTACAAAATTTTCTTTCTGCGGAAAATTTTCCCGTGTGGAAATGGACATTAATTGATATAGTGTGCTACTGCTAGGACACAGGTGCCCAGAAAAAACATACTGTGTTTGGTAGAGGCGATATTATAACCGACATACAACAGCATATCTAGAGGAATTTTACCCCAGTCGCAAAGATGGATGACACATGCACTATCGACGAGTTAGTAACCACATCAGTGGGTTATATTTTTCTGACAATTCCTGAACAGTTTCCTGAATAGCTTAATCCAAGTCATGTGACTTTACCAAACCTCGTTCCCAGGATCTTTACCTTGTTTTCTCTTCCCTCGCTTTTTTTTCTTTCACTTCCGTTGCAGAGATTCCTGCCCAGTCCCCATCCCGCGCCTTCTTCAATATCACTGTAATTGTGTTGGGCTTGACCTACAGAGAGACGGTTACACAAGGTTACACTTGCTCCAAGTCTGCCTCTCGAAAGGACGATTTACACTACACAAGTTTTGCCTAAAACCATCGCATGCAACCTGCTTAGGGACTGATCATAAAGTTACTGCTAGGGTGGGCTGGAGGTAACTCACAAAATTTGCCAATAAGTTTGGTGACCCATCTTAGGATGTAGATAAAAATTTCAAAGCCCATCTAATCTTACCAAATTTATTTCATGACCCACCCACCCAATCTAAATTGGGAAAATACACTTTTATAATAAAAAAAAAACTTGCAGGTATGAACATTGTAAATATACACCGGCACTGTATTGACATACATAATTCCACCAAGCTTGACCAACACATTCATCACCAATTACGATCATACTACATGAGCTGTGATTCGACCACTTCTTGTTGTTGTATAAAACAAAGTACTGGCTTCAATAGCATCATTTGCATTTGATAATTTGGATAGTTTTGTTTACTTTTATTATTAATATATTTATATATAATTAACATGATTATTAATTTATTAATATATAATTAACATGGGTTTTTGTTTGGTGGCCCAACCGTGAACATACAAAAAAATTGGCGGCCCATCGAAACTGCCCAAAGATTTTCCATGGCCCATCCCAAATCACTCCAGCCCACCCTAGAAGTTACTTTATGACCGGTCCCTTACAACTTGAGTTGTACTGTGTAAATCAAGCATACAACTCAACTATACGACAACGTAGGCAAGTTGTGTGCTTGATTTACACAGTACAACTCAAGTTGTAAGCAGGTTGCATGTTTTAGGTAAAAACACAACTCAACTACGATAATGTACGCGTCTCAGGAGTCTACTATATCACAGAATACTATACAGAAGTCCATCTCCATTGTTTTTTGCGTAAGCGCTATTCGTCATGATTCGTCACTCAGCAAGTACCGTAAACAGAAGCAGTCCACCCCCTGGAAATATTCAAAATGCCACACGTCCAGGGGGTGACTGCTTCTGTTTACAGCATTGTTTACGGTACTTGCCGAGTGACGAATCATGACAAATAGCGCTTACGCAAAAAACAATGGAGATGGACTTCTGTATAGTATTCTGTGACTATACAGTATATCGAGCATTCTATCTTTCAGAGTTTCAATACACATGTATACATACACAACTGGGAACTGTCTGATAAAGTGAACCTACCTTATATTTGCATTTTTCTGGGACAATTTCTCCTCCCAAGTTTGGTAGATTAAGTTCATACGTTTTTCCATTGAGGTTATTTATAACAATATTAAGACTGCGTCGTCCATAGTCGACTTGAATCAGATCTCGGTGTAAGCTTCCCACGCTCGCAAGGTCCACATATATTGTGACCGTCTGAGGTTTCTGGAGAAAACCTGACGAACGATAAAGATAAAAATGTTAGCGATTTTTATTTACATTGGACAGAGCTGGTTTAATGGTTCGCTGGGTCGTGCACAGGTAAAAATCGTAATACTTTTTATTTACATTAGTGAGAACAGGTGAACTCGCTGGGTCGTTGAAGGTTAACTGCTGTGCAACATACGTAGTGCAGAAGTGTTTTAATTTAATTGGCTTTAAAATTCTTATTAAACAATCTTTCAGTTGAACTTGATATTAATGGAGAAGAGGAATCGATGTTCCCGAGAACATTCTTACCTTTTCTTTCTGTACATTTTAATACAAATGTTTGTAGTTTAAATAAGATGAAAATTTTATTAAAAATATTAAAAATTATAATCTGGGATTAAAAAGGGAATTGTACGTTTGGGCGCTGTTGTTTGGCTGTGCTCAAATGTCAACTGGAAAACCAAAATTTCCAAGCACGTTCCGATTAGCCATTCCGAAGTTGATACCGTGTTAAAAAGTGCCCAAATTAAGAAATGAACCAAATCACTAAAAAGACCACCTCAAAATTAGTAAGTATGCAAAGTTTGAAGACGTCTACATGAATACCCTTCGAATAATAAGCTTTCGAAAATCGCGATATTTACTATGAAATGTACTGTAATTTTTGTTTTTTGGGACGCGCGTCCCAAAAACAATCTTTTAACCAGTAATTTCACAATTTTCGAAAGCTTATTATTCGAAGGATATTCATCTAAACGTCTTCAAACTTTGTATACTTACTAATTTCGAGGTGGTCTTTTTAGTGATTTGGTTCATTTCTTAATTTGGGCACTTTTTAACACTCGTCCCCAGTCCACTCATCAACTTCGGAATGGCTAATTCATTCCCGAATGAATGGAGGGTCTATTGTGAGATCAGTAAGACTAACTGCATTACAGAGTTTGTTCAGGCTTCTCGTGTAGAACAGAGATGGTAGCAGGGACGTCGCTACTGGGGGGTGTGGGGGGTTATAACACACCCCCCCCCCCCAATAATTCAAACGTTGGTCAAAGTTGGCATGGTCAAAATGGAACTGGTATTTATTTGCTCAAAGTTGGTCAAAATGGAACTGATATTAGCTTAATTTAAAATTTAATGTCAATGTCGGAAAAATGTGGTGAAAAATTGGCAAGCCTTGCTTATTTTGGTCGAAATTTTTTTAAATATGGTCATGTTGGTCCGGAAAATTTTTTAAGTCCGGAAAATTTTGGTAGTCCAGTGGTATATCGACCTCATTGGATAATATGCGCGCCTCCCCTAGTCGGGTGTTCCGTCTCGCGGGTAGATGCTTGTCATGCAGGCTACGAGATCGGTAATCAAATAATCGCCCCACAGCCGCGTGACGCGTTCCATTACGAGGCAGGTTCACTGGCTCGGTGCCACCTTTAAACTCTATCCCGTGTTGAAAGAAATGAGCACTTTGGAACTTATAAATAGCAACAAGGTCAAGTTTAATCGCTTTAATCGATTATTGTTCTGAACAAAACCACGGGTAATACAATAAGACCGTGACAAAACAAAGGGGCTATTCAACACCAGAAAAAAAACCAGATCACAACCTTTGAGCAGAGCGAACGGAAAAACGGATTTGAAAAAGCGACAGACAATAAGACATTAAAACCCCGGATGAGAGTTGACTGTCACGCATATCAAGCTCTAGATTAACAAAGTAAACGTTTGCGCAAATGGTATGACAAATTGACAATACATGATAGTGTTGGGAAAGCATTAGGAACAGCTAAGGTTGCGTGACTACCAACTCTCATGCAACCTCGTTTGATCTATGGTTTGATCCAGGTTTAATTCAACCGTTCCTGTAACGCTACTGTCTTCAAACCATCAATAGGGGTGATCCATTCAGTAGTACACAACTGAGGGGGGGGGGGGGAGAAATTTTCCATTTTCGCGTATCGTTTCTGTTCTTTGCGTACAAGGGGGAGGGAGGGGGTTCAATTTTTGCCTACATACTAAATGAATGCCCCCCACACAAGAATTCATGCACACAGGGTGGCTAGACTATTTTCGTTCATTTTATGATCATCCTTCGACACCAGTTCACGGATTCTATTTTTACCTCGGAACACATATGCAAATTCTATTTTGGTGTATGACACGAGAAAATTTGATTAATTTGCGCATTTCAATCGACACAACACGATGAAATAAGCATAAGCACAAGCAGCGGAACCTTTGATGTAAGCATAAGAAGAACGCAACATTTGTTCTTCTGTTTATGCTTATGCTTACATCAAAGGTTCCGCTGCTTCTGCTTATCAATGAAGGGCACTTACCAACGAGCGGCACAAATTTGGTACTAGCGAGTTTTAATAGGGCTACGTGATACTTGTACCGGATAGCTCTTCGTAACGACATGAAAACACACCAGGATATTACAACGGAGAGATGTTGTTTCGCTCAGCTTCTGAAAGTTGTACATTCCGTATGGGATAGGTGATTTTTAGCGCGGCTACAGAATGCTATCCGGTATAATAGAGAGTTTACGATCTACGACGCGACCGGCTCAACGACGCGGTCTAAATTTCAGCTCAAGAATGAGCGCTAAGCAATTTGATTACTGTATCTAAATATTTGAAGCTTTTTCAAATAACCTTACAAACTGTTACGTTCGGCTAAAGCGATGCAATTTTTGCTGTAATTTCGACTTCAAGTAACACCTCTTGGGTCGCATTAAGCTTTCACGTTGCTTGAAAGACGTGATAATGCTTGTTTAACGTTGTGTTGAGAATACCCCTGGGACCACGAATTATTCACAGTTTTTGTCTCGCATGACAAATTTCTTTGTTTTGAAAGCGCGTCGTCGAGCCGGCGCGTCGTAAACGGTAAACTCCCTAATCTAAGTGCTAAATACGGCGCAGTAGATTGGTGCTGGTCAACTTTTGAAATGTTGAACACAGAAACACGAAAATTGAAATATAAAATAATACTGCTTAGTGAAACCCACCTTCCAAAGGTTTTATTGTCCGTTTTACAAAGCTAGTCGCAAACTAGAGAAGCTCTAAGTGTTTGAAAGTCAGAAAGCATAGAATGAACTTGTGGCCCTAATTTGCATATTGTGCGCTATATTCACGCACATAATGCGAATTACGCCATCCAGGAATAGCGCAAATTGAAAGCAAAGTTCTACACTGCTCAAAGCTCGTGATCTGTTACCGGTGGCAATGTGCAATTCATTGTTTTTCATTCACACGATAAACGAAATACAACAGTTTGATTAAAAATTTTATTTCAAAGTGATTAACAATATAAAAAGCTTTATTACTATAATTTGATAAAAAATATCATTACAAATGATTCTTAAAAATGTAATTGTTCTCGAATTTATAAAAAACCTACTTTCTAAATTAAAGTTCCCCTAATCAATTCCCCGCAATAAAAATTTAAATTACAAAATTCCTACGTTATAAAAATAGCTATCAAATCAAGTTAAAATCACTACCTTACAATTTAATAAAACTCATTGAGCTTTTCGATCAAGGTTATATAATTTGCAAGCAACGTTAAAAGTTTAAGTGTGGTGACTGTTATACTTCACTTTTTAAAATATTATCAATAATCAGTACAATATCGGACAATGAAAATGAAGCGAAATGCTGGGCTGTGCTCTGGAATGTCTTTAAGGAATTTAGACAGGATAATTTGGTCGAAGAAACTTCCATACCACTACATTGATTGCCAACAATTTCCCCAGCCAAACATCTGTGGTTTATTCTGGAGGACATTTTTGGCATGTGCTAGCAAAATGTGGGCATGAAATACTCCGCTTCTTAACACATCCGAGACAGTGCGAAATTATAACAGTCAACACGGATAATCAACAATTGAACATTGGCTTGCGTTTAATCCCCATACAGGATATGACTAACGGACCTTCTAGGATTATATATTAAAGGTCATTGTACTGCAATACATGTTAAAAAAGATTTTGGTGAGCTTTGGTGGGAACAAATTTTCACGTTTGGACTACGGTTTCTATTGCAAAACTTTACGCATGCGCAGTAACGCTTTCAGAGAACATTTAAAAATCTAAACTTGCTCAAACTCGAAATGTTTGTTCCCATGAAGCTTTTGTGTAAAATGGCTATATGTTGCCCTACTTTCTAAACACATTGACATGGCTATAATTTTATATCAATGTTAAAACTACAATATGAAATTTAATAAATTTTTAAAAGTCAAATCGTTATATTCTCACTAGGTACTCACTCCGAACTACAATCCTATACTTTTCTTAATATTTGGGAATATTAGTATAAAATTCGATGTTTCGTTGGCTATATGTTGTTGAATGATAATAAAATTATTTTGGCCACTCGCACAAAGTGTAATTAAAGTTAGTACATATTATTTGACAAAATGTTATTATTATTAATAAATGTTATCAATTGTTATAGTTCAAAAGAAAAGAACTCCAAGAAATGACGAATTATTGCAGCATTTTTATATGTTAAATTCGCTTTCATTTCTCCAAACGACATTAAAATCCTATTAATTCACACATAAAATGTAAATGCATTGTTACACTTGTTTCACACCCTCATTCTATGCTTACATTATCATAACAGTAGTAACTTTTAAACAGAATTTTGAATAGGCTGCAATAGGTTTCGACATTTCTTAACTGTTATTATTACAAATATTTTTTTGTTAAAATGTTATTATGGGTTAAACTTACCGACTCCAAAATAACGGAGCCAAGTATTTGTTACCCAATATGGGTTGTCCTTCATAGTAATAATATAGTTGATGCATTAAAACAGCATCAACAATGTATTAAATGTTAAATCGTTGTTAATATCATGCGGTTAGATCTTACATTAGGACTTGATGGTAAATTGAATATATAAATTTTACTACTAAAGGCAATGTCGGCCAGTCAGTCACAAGACACTTTTTGGCAAAGTTATAAAATGTTGAAATTTCAGAGCGTAATGAAATGATGTTGAAAGATTGATTCTTTTATATATCAATTACAATAGCAAGCAAACCATTTTCATTTCATTGTGGAAAACCATTTGCCAAAAAGTGCCTTGCTTTTGGCAAGGGATCATAAAATGCACAAGGGCTAAATTATTGCTACGTTGTACATACTAGTACATTCCAGCAAACAAAATACCCTCTTGTATCCATGTGTACAATATCCAGTCTTGTATGTATAAAAGTACACTTTCATCACACGAAAGCTCGGTTGAAATATAGTCCATTTAAATGGTTGCACTTGTGCTTTTTTTTACCCTTGCCTGGACAATTAGCCTTGTTACATGAAACTACCTTCTAAAACTACACTAAATACAAAGCTACCATCAACAAATTTTCTAAACTAAACTAAACTAAACTAAGCTACTTAATTAATCTATGCAAATACTAGAATTTATAATAAAAAATTGAAGTTAGTTATTAAGTTAGTTAAATTTAAGGGTAAGTGTTAAAATAATTACTTCTAAACTACCTATATATATATATATAAAACTGGCTAAACTACGTTGTTATCCATAAAATGTTAGGAGTTAATTTAATACTAGTTTTACACGCTCAAGCATGCGAAAATATCGGTAATTATACCTTCTAATTATATTAGAACAAATTCTGAATAAATTAGAGTGTAGCCTCAACATCATAAAATTTGATTAAGTTGTATATTTTGTTTTGAAAATGTCCAGAAATAATTCATAATTGTTGCAGTATCTCGGTATAGAAATGTTTTTCTTTTCGTAATACTAATCTCACAACTGATTAATAAGAGATGCTCTCACGTGTAAAACTACTCGGGTATACAGTATTAGTACAATTTACTCAGAAATTACGTTTATTCAAAAACAAATATTAATATGTTAGTCTGTTAGAAATCTTCTTTACTTTCAAATAATGTTCATTTAATGAACGATTGGTACCAAAAAACGATCATATGGTATTCCCCATACAATCCTAAACACTCATCGGACTCAACTTACCCAAATTATTCTCCTTAATGACGGAGGCCCGGGGTGCCGGGAGATAGAACCCAGGAAATCCAGCCCCACTCAAGCCGTAACCATACATACTATACTCCTTCATGAGAGCCTTCGAGAAAAGATCCTTATAGAGATAGTAGTCCCGTCGCGGGTACATACTCGGGTGGTTAAGGAACATAAGTCCCATTGGGTTTGTGAGGTTCGGGGAATCCAGGTAAAATTTCGGCTCGTAGTCAGAGGTTGGACTTGGGACTTGTTCATTTTCAAAATGGCTCTCTTCGACTCCCTTGAAGTCTTCAGGGAGTTCCTGTTTCGTCGGTTTTTCTTCTTTAGGTAGAGAGGTGTGGTTCACACACATGTACTGGTCGCGGAAACATTGCCCAGAGAACAGTTTCTCGTGTAGTTTCGTATTTCTGCTGTGACGGTTGCGACTCTTTGCGCACGTGAATGACAGACTGCACCTGTGATAGAGATTGATCATCCAGTTACAAAACCTGTTTTAAAAGCCATCTAAATCTGTTTTGAGAGCTATCTAAACCTCTATTAAGAGCCGTCTAAACCTGTTTTGAGAGCTATCTAAACTTGTTTTAGGACCTGTTAAAACTGTTTTAACCTGTCATTGATTAGAGAGCTAGTTTAACCAGTCTAAACTTGTTTCGAGACATTTCCATGTTGTTAGACCTGAATAAACACCGATTCAAGACTGGTTATAAGCTGTTCTTTGACTGGGAAACCTGTTTTGAGATTGGTTGGTTTAAACTGTCTTGGCAACTATTTAAACTTTTTGAGGCCCATTTGACAACTGCCCAACTTGTCTAAACTTCCTTGAAACGAAACAAAGGTATGGTAATTTACCCTTTAACGTGGCATTTAAATTTTTTCAGTTTCAAATGGACGGCATTGTAGTGGGTTCGCATTGAGCTCTTGTCTCCAAAACTCTTGCCACAGTTCGCCCAATCACATACATACGGTCTCTCCTTCGTGTGCTTATTCATGTGAACCTTCATCTCACATTGCCAGCGACAAACGTAGGAACAGCCAGTAGCTTGGCAAGGAAAACGACCTTCCTTATTGTTGCTACCGTTGTTGTTGTTTGTGGAGTTTCTTAGTGTGCAGTCTGTAAGGAACAGATGTGTGTAAAAAACCGGAAAAATTTAGACTATACATATTTGAAAAGGGGTCACAGATTATAAACTGTTTCAACTGTTTATTTATTTCTTCAGAAATCTTGTCTGGATCAGTAGGAGTTTTCTTCTCTAAAGTTTTTCTAATAAACAGACGTGCAAAAATACATAAGGCCAAAAAAAAAATATGTGGGTTTCCGGTTTCTTCTTATAAAAACTTAATAGGTAGGGTAGGTCGGTTTTAACTTTCTTTTTTAAACTTTTTTTTTAATTTTCCGAACAAGCGAACGACATTTTTAGTCAGTGCTTCCACTTCCGAAAATAAATTTCCCTAATATTGCCTCAAATTTCAATTTTCCACAAACATTTTCCTCTAAGTGGAAACACTTACAAGCATGATCCAATAAAAAAGTTTAGGGTCGGGATTACGACGTCCAAAAGCTAGGTAGGGTCGGGAAACCGGAAACCCACATTTTTTTTTGGCCTAAACTAAAACAGCAGGTTAAATTTTAACCGAAGGTTAGAGCTAATCCAGCTTTGAACAACAGGCCCCAAATGATCACCTTTCAGGAGATTTAAAATATTTTCTAAACTATACCATACATACAGTTTAGAAAGAGACCATCGGACTGCTATTTTCTACTATTCAGTAAGATAGGTTTCTGTTGCTTTAGATACCCAGGCATATTTTTCAAGCTTGTCCGGTGTGGATATACACTCAGAGTGACATCACAAACATCATAAGTATATCAAGTTAGGTAAAACAAGTTGAACTCAGAACGTGTCCCATTTCAAAGTCAGTTCAAGCAATAAACGAGTTCCAAGAGTATCCGTTCCGTGACATAAAGTAATTTTCATCAAACATCACACAACACACTTACTAGTTTTTACGGCACAGTACCTTTTGTGTAAGATTCAAAAAACATCGTGATATCAAAACAATTTCTAACAAAAGTTTAAAATGGCTTGAATATTGACTTGGATATCGAATAATGTGTGAAACACACGAAAAAGAAAATGTGCAATATATGTGCTGTTGCATGCTTAATGACTTTCAAACAATCTTAGAGCTTCTGTATAATTGTGCGAAGGAGGCAAAAAACATTATTTAACATAACAATAGCCCCATCGAAGGTCTATGCCCTTGTTTTTATGGACAATTAGAAAAAGCTAAACTTATTGACATTTCTATCCGCCCCCTGTCTATCCGCTCCTCCGCTATCCGCTTCTATGTCTACCCGCATCCGCGTTTTATTCTACCGCTCTGACCTCGTGACCGCGGCGCGCATTCAAACAGCATAATCTCAAAAGATAAAGAAACTATTATCATTTCGCGCACATCTGCAAACCTGATTAGGACAAGATAACAAAATAAAATCAACAGTATAAGTAACAAACGCACATCGCAGAATGTTCTATGCAATCACAAACGCACATCGCAGAATGTTCTATGCAAACTAAGATTTGACTTATTCTGGATAGCTCTATCTTCTCAACTAGACTGTTCGGCTCAGAGATCCAGTAGCAGCCCATCCCACATTCAAAAAGAGGAAACCAGAGTACTCTCTGGAAGCCAGGGGAAGCACTCTCTGATCTATGATCTCCTAGAAACATGCTCTTTCTAGCTGTGGTGATGGATTTTTTCTTCTTGTCTAGATCAAAATTTCGTCTATATCGTTTTACTTTGTCTATTCAAAATTTCATCGTTGAGAATAAGAGATAGTCAAAACACTCGTGTAAGATTCGATGCTTTGAAATGATTTTGAAAACGAGACCGTTTCCTAATGACGATTCCATCTAACTTAATATAGGTCTGTTCCCTTTCTGGTTTATTACTAGCGGGACTCAGATTCCGTGTTTTCCATAAAGCCCTCAGTCAGAGTTGGAAAATGTTCAGGAGAGCTAGCAGCATCAATCTAAATCAAAATATCTGTGCAGGAAATGTTCTTACACCATGCAGGAATTTTTTTGTCATCTTACTGGAATGGCATATAATTTACTTATTGTTTAAAAACTTCGAGATTGTCTTGTGCCAAGATTCAAGTTTTATCACAATGTGTCGCACCAATACGTTCTCAGAAATTCACACATATGGGGGAAGTTTTATTTTCGACTTACACAGGAAACTTTTATTTTTGGATTTTGTTGAGAGGAAGAGAAACATATGTCCTAGGCCTGTCCTCAGCATTGTTTGAACTCAGGGGTTGGCGACCACAGGAGACATACGTGTGACCTTGCAGTGACCCAAAGGCATGCATGCACTATTGTGTTGCTGATGATACAAGTGTTGAGTGAGGCTTCCTGAGCAATCAACAAGGCTTGACACAACAACAGGAAACTGTAAGAGGTAATTAGATCAAAGCTGATCAACTGTTTGGCAGTAAGCCACGGATTTCTAGGCGAGGTGCTAGGTCCACATGGATTGAGTTACGGCTGCATGTGATTTTAGTCATCCCATAGGAAATTTCTGTGCTTCCTTGTACGTATTCGTACGTACGAATATAATTCGTTATTCGTCTGACACTCAGGCTACCTTGTACGTGACCTCAACCAAAATATACCCAAGTCTTGATATTGTGTTCATGAAAACGTCCCATATTTAATAGACAATACACAGACAGATATTGTCTTATTGTCTTTATTCAAATGGTTTATTGGAGTCTTGTGGTCTGAAGGAGGTTGTGAAATCGAAACATCACCTATCAAAATTTTTTACTGATCTCAGTCCATATCATGGATTTTCGAGAGGGATTTGTTTGATGATTACGTTTTCAAATTGACTGGAAATGGATTTTTGTTCACTTGTAGACAACTAGCATCCTATGAGAACAGGCCTGGTATTACTGCACAAATTAAATTAGATAAAGTATTATAACAGTCAAGCTGTGTGACCTAAGTGAAATCTAGGATGAAATAAGATATATATTTAGAGATTATGATAATACAATGCTATATATTTCATCACAAATCTCTGACAGGCACAAATAAGATTAGTGATGCTTTAACAGTCAAACTGTGATTAGAAAATTTCCCAAATAAAATAGGACATATTTTTGATAATCAGTATCATGTTGTGTCATTGAAAAATGAGATTTGATGCCATCTCAAAGATATCTGATATCCAAGTGGATTAGACATTAAAACTGAAGACAAAATATCAACAGGATTTTATTGTTCTTAAGTTTTATTAAGATAAGCCATATCTCAAGAGGAAATATGAAACATGTGTTTCTTTACACTTCAATATACAATATTTGTACTTTGACACCATACTGTACAATAGTCAACATTTTGAGAGAATTTTTAAAAAATCATTTCAAAACTTTTGTTGTATAGCACTGTAGCAATACGGGATTACCCGGGCTAGACCTCTAGGAAGAACAGTTTTGAACTGATAGAGCTATCCAGTATAAAGTTAGTCTATTTGAACAACTATACTATTCCATTCATATTATATCAAATGTGAAAGGGTGTGACAGCTCACATGACAAAGTGCCTTTGCCAAAAAATATCTCACTTTCAAGACAAAGGAAGTTCCGTAAACAAGATAAGTGTTGTGGTTTTGTACAGAGATCACTTCTATTTGTTCATGGGGAGAAGTTCAACTTCCTAAACTATCTAAAGAATTTCTGATAAAATCTTTCAAAAACATGTCAAAACTATTACAGGAATGTTGCTTTAAAATATCTCCTGAAAAAAAGGTTTCAAGTTCGAGAGGCCAGACAGACACAACCATATGGCACTTGAAAAATTAATCAAAAGGTTTTGGGACATCATATCATCCATTCAACAGTATTTCAAGAGCCTGTTTGCTCTTCAGATAGATTTTGTTTGAGGTAGCTCAGTTCAAAACCATATTTCAGACTACTACTTACACCCTAACCTGGCCACATTTGACGTATATTTTCAAGTAGTTCAGACACACATACATCATGGCAGAGACTGTTTGATGGTAACAACACGCCGTTATGAAACTGCTAAAGTTGCAAGTTATAATCTTTGTCTAACATGCCAAAAAGGATACTTGCCAAAAGATAGTATCAAAGTAATCATTCACAGATTTCAAGCAAAAATGTCAAGCAGTTGGTAAAGATATTTAATAAAAAAAATGCCATACAAAACCCATGGCTCATACTTGGGATTTTTATAAAACACCTGAATGACTTGACAAAATATGACACTTTCAAACCGACAGTTCCATATAATCTTCATCAAAGATGTCCAGGATTTTTTCTTTTGCTAATATATTAACTGTGTTTGTTCTTCTTTCCAATTTATATTATCAGCGTGAACTTACAAAGTTGTCGAAACAAAACTAAACTTTGAAACTAATTATGTTACATGGTTCAATTTAAATATATTATTCAAGGTGTACTCTTCTTTCCAATTTATCAGCATAAACATACAAAGTTGTCGAAACAAAATTAAACTTTGAAACTAATTATGTTACATGGTTCAATTTAAATATATTATTCAAGGTGGTACCAGGGTCGACTGGCATAAGAAATTTGCATAAAACAGGACTTATATTTATAATGATTGCTTCATGAATAAATTGACAATCCAACTTAATGTATTGATGAAGTTTTTAGGATTAGCATTTTTATTGCATAAATTTACCTGTGGATATGATAAAACATGCTTTATGTCAAGTATTATACGCTTACCTAATTACATACTCAGCCCAGACTATTTTATCTTTACAACAATTGTGATATTACTTTCTTAACTGTGTTTGTCCTAATCCACCCTGTCAACTTTCCTGTGGGCAGAAAACGAAGCACCCCGAGAAAACCCACAACCTTTGGCAGAATGTTTTTGAGTCCATAGCGAGAATCAAACCCATAAACTCAGGGGTGAAACCGTGAAATACTCTTCCTCAGACAACTATGCCAAAGTGAAAAAGACAAAAAACCGCCATATTGAATCTTTGTATGCTTGAGATTGGTTTTATTGATCATTTAAATACCATCATACAATATGGTTGCTGTATAAATCTGTAACTCATTACCCGAATTGGCAATGGAGTTACTATATGCACTACATCTAGGATTAATTAACACTAACAAGATATATAATATGAGCCATAAAAAAACAGGCCAAGGCTTGTTCTATATTTAAAGGCCATAAGAAATATAACAGGAAATTGCAAAAGGCACAAAGCCAACCAATTTTCTCTAGTAAGTCCTAAGGACTCATTTCTTTTATACGATGAAAGGTACACTGTTCAAAATGACGCTAGTTACACCCCAGGGGCAAACAATACGAAATCTAAACTGTCTCCAATTTCATAAGCAAAAATGCTCAAAAACAACCCCCAAAAAGTTCCCTCTTTTCTTATGGCCAAAAACATGCACTAAAGATTTGTTAGTATTCAATAATACGCAAAAATTAATGCGCAAGATTCATGATAATTTGCGCACTACAAATCACGCACTCTAAGCTGAACTATATTTGGAATTTTGCGTCTTTATTGGGTTATTTCATGTTAATATACTTGTACATTTTGAATAAAAGGTTTAAGAATACTCTGATTTATAACCAAAGACTTGAAATTCGTCAATTCACAAAGCGCGCAAACAGAATTTTTTTGGAATATTTTCAACACGGAATTGTTCGAAACGTTGTCATATAGACAAAATAGAACGCCCAAATAATCGCCTATCAAAACTATCATAGACGCACAGCTTTAGCTAAAAAAGAACAAAGATTCATTGTTCTGTACTAGGAACAAACAAGCACGCCAAATATTGTACTTTAGGACAAATTATAAATAATGCCAAGGTCACCTTGTGAATTTTGAACAAACACTCGAGGCGGTCATGGTTGAATAACCTTTCCGTTCTAGCACGTATCAGCCATTTCGGCTTTCCGTATTCAAATACAGTAAAACTATTGAACTAACTTAAAACCTTCCGTTCTAAATTATTCCTACATTAAAATATTCAAGCAAGCATGCTTTATAGCCGTATTTTTAAAAACACACGTAAAGGACAGGTTTTGTGATTCAAATTTTATATGGCGACTTTCGTTTTAGGAATTTCAATACTTACCGTATGATGTGATTTTACTTCGCTGAACGCGACCTTCTCTCGTTGTTTTTTGCCGACTTTCAAAGCTATCAGAAATGCTAGGGTTCTCCTTGTCTTCGTGGTCCATACTAGCTACTTCATCTTGTAATCTTTGGCGTTCAATTTCGTGAATCTTTGCGTCGACCGAGCTGAGTTCGTTTTGAAGAACGACTCTTACACGTGGTCGTTTAGCCTGCTCTAAAAGATCCTTTAATTCAGTTCTATCGCTTCGTAACTAAAGGAGAAAGAAAAGCAACATTAAAACTCTCTCCTAACACAGATTGTGTTTTAGAAGAGCAAATAAACAGTTGCAATACCTCAGTTAGTTCAGCCATGTTTGTCTATCTTGCGGCCAACTTCGCTGGTTCGGTCTTTCCAACGTAACTGCCAGATTCCCAGCCCGCCTTGCTTATTTTACCCGATGGGCCGGGCAATATCATCTCATATTACCCGCTTAATGACAAGTCCGGAAACGTATCAAAATCTGCTACTCTATCTTATTATAACTTAATTAATTAAATACTTCCAAAACCCACGCATTACGATTCTGGCTTTGTGAAATTGTTTTACAACACAACATAAAGTATGGAAAATTGATTATTTCAATGGTACTAGAGTAAATACAGTATATTTTTTCCAGTGGTTTTTACTTTGCCGAGTTTCGATTGATTATATTGATCATATTGATTATATGATGTGACAATATCGATAATTAAACTCTGATTGTTCAATTAAATATTATGATAGTTCAATATTTTTCAGCTTTAATTTTGAGGGGGTCTTTGAGGTTGCTTGGCCCTTGCTTGTTTAAAAAACTTTACAAATTATTGACGTAAATTTGGAAGGTGATAAGGAAGGAAGTTCGGCAGCATTGACAAGAAATGATACAGAAATATGTCGCCTAAATCACTTGACGGAAGTCGATGGGGAATAAAAACCACAAAAGTAGCTTTTGTTTGGTTCATAAATATTTATAAGTGTTTTTAAGGGTAGCACTTCATTTTTTGAGAAAGGATTTTGTAAAATAATGTATATTAATATCTAGATGGCTAGTTTAACCTTTTGTTACAACATATTCGAATCTAAACTATATTGGAAGATCAGGAACACTGAGGCTGAGGTCTGGTAACTTGTTTGCGCAAAACATTCTAATTACGCCCCCCAACTAATTAACATACGACGCAGTGACGCACTTGCGCTTCTTGCGCTCAAGACTTGCGCTGTGATATACAACAGGAGGCGCGGGGGCGAGTTATAGACGGACGACCCAATGATAGACCCCACCTTCTCTAACTATGCTGTTCCCCGCGTTCCCAGATGTTTGTTTGTTTGTTGAATACACATGTACATAGTTGGACGGGATTTACATATGGGCAATTTTTGCTACAACAGTTGCAGCGGAATTGGAATGTCATGCAAAACATCTTCACTGTAAAATTGAGAAGACGAATGAACAACTTTATTTAAAGAGGGTAAAAACACATGACAGCAATATAATTGAAAAACCTGTGGCCCTCATATACAATACATACAAAGTTATTAATTCTACTTTAAAACGTCTAAAAGCTATTTAGAGTAAATATGTAAAAGATCTTAGGATTATAAATTTATATATACAAATTATATACAGTACAACTTGCTGATCACAATAATAATTCAAAGCGATCAATGCCCTTATAAGATTCTAAGAAGTATTTTTTAAGGGCAAACTTAAAGGAATTAACGCTAGGTTTCGTCTTAATATCCTTCGGGAGATTGTTCCATATTTTAATGCTGCTGACCGTTACAGATTTTCCTCCCTCAGTTGCATAATTATATTTAGGACACACTAGATTATATTCGCCATGACGAGTTTGTCTACCATTAATTTCATTGTTTGTTTTAAATAAGTTCTTAATATACTGCGGAGCTTGATCATGCAGGCTCTTGAAATAAAAATGAATGAAATAAACGCTGCAAAAAAACCCTCACAATGAGGTATACGAAAATCTGTGACGAAAATCTTCAATCTCGTATGCCCGTTCGCGGGTTAGGTCTGGTATAATATTTCCGATCGCCGATCACGTGATGTACTTGTGGTGTATGATTTTTAAGAACAATATAAACAAGAGATCGATGCAAAATGAAAGGAAAATGATTCGCAATTTTTTCCAAGAATTTCAGTGAATAGAATCTTTTGGGGCACTGCATTTGTTTTATACCACGTTTTGAGAGGTAATAGAAACATAGTTTTCGTTGAAATAATAATTTATGCCCTATTAAAAGTACGTTGAATATGTAATCATTAATTTGCCAAATTATGCAATATAAATATTAAGAATGTTTTTGTAAAAATGATGTAGTAGTTGACATTTTCCAACATATTCAGTCATTATTGTGATATAGATCAGGTTTATGTAGTAATATATCAGTTTTCATTCATTAAAAAGTCGAAAAGACTAAAATAAACACAGTTTTTATATGCTTATGTTTCCAATATATGGCCTTCGATTCTCTAATTTCTCTTTATGGAATTTACATTTGTATTTATTGTACATATGTAATTTACAAAGTGAATTCTACTCATTGGATCTCTAGAAAGAACAGCTTAGAACCGATAGAACTATTCAGTATAAATAAAGTTAGTCTAGTGTAGGTTTCTGCCTGAAATAACACTGAACCAAATAAAATGGCCCTTACTGGACCTCTAGGAAGGACAGTTTAGAATTGATAGAGCTACTTAGAATTAGATAGAAAAACTTTATCTTGTGAACACATGCAGGACCAATTTTGTAATTTTTCCAAAACTAGAAAAACATGGGGGGGGGGGGCATAACCTCATAATGTTTTCATCTATGACATAACATATACCACATCTGTGGCTTTTGGATTATCTTGAAACATGTTTAAATTCCATGAACTAGCGTTTTGCAGACCTTAAAAAGAGACAAATTTGACGGTCCGCCAGTCCCCTTAGTTGTTCAGTGTATTTGACCTCCACCCCCTCCCGCCCCCTGACACGAGGGGATGGCTACGACTGTTTGCATTGCCACAGTTATTGTCTTTAAATAACGATGTGGTGAAGTTGTTTAACTGACTATGATTCAATATCTAGGTCTTTGGCAGAAATGGCTCAGACAACAGTCACAGCATCCTCGTCCAAAGATGAATGTGACCAGGACCATGATTTTAAAACTCAACTGTTGATTATGGCCGGAGTATCAGTTGTCATTGGACTGGCAATGTGCTTAGCAGGCAAGCTAGATAGATGATATAATCCACCAGACAGTCAACATAGAACATTTACAGATTTTCTGGGGGTGTGCACCCTCAAAAATATCCCCCCCTCGGAAAGTTTTCCACTCCACCTTCCAAAACTTGCACCTGCCCCCAAAAAATTTAAATGCTCGGATTAAATGACAGTAGTATTATTGACATAAGGATTTTGAACTAAAATTTCCTGGGGCTTTGAATGCCCCCTTACCCCCAACTATATCGACTGTGCCTCCAGGCTACACTACTACATATATTGAGAATTAAAATTATTTTCTCACCCAGATAATTGGTGGTCGAATATTTCTCAATAAAGAAAATTCTTCAACAAAGAGCAGAGTAAAAAATTATTGACATTTCATGTGTTTGTTTGTTTAGGCTACAAGTTATTCAAGTTCATCCTGTTTCTAACTGGATTCTTTGTTGGGTTTTTTTCATGTTATGTTATATCTTCTCTCTACTTGAGTGACAAAATCCATGGCGAGGCTGCAGAGCATAAGGACCAGGTATTACATCGCCATTTTATCTTACTGCTTAATTAACACATTATGCTGCAATCCTCCCTTACTCTGTCTAACACCAGACAACCTATTCATCAAGTGGAGAGTCGTGTACATGACTGGGTTAATGAACGAGAAATTTCTCAATTAAATTGGTCTGATGTAAGCCTATAGTAAAATAATGAAGAGTAAAAAAGAAAGGCATTAGGGCACATTGCAACATAATGTGTCCATCTGGCATAAAATTAATTTAATTAATAATTACATGACATAATTTTTAGATCTATCTTGCAATGTCATTTGGTGTGGGCATCATTGGAGGACTTTTGACATTATGTTTGTATTATGTTGGCATGTTTGTCTTGGGTAAGCTGTGGATATATGTACTATATTAACCATGCATGTCCCTTTTACCTCTGGGGTTTGATTCTTACAAGTCTCATGTGAGAAGAGTGGTCCCGTTTTCGCTCTACTGAACACCACATTTTTTGAGTGCTTTAGTGGTTTCCTCCTGTAGTAACACTGGACCAATAGGGAATGGTCTTACTAGACCTCTAGGAGGAATGGTTTAAAACTGATAGAGCTATCCAGTATAAATAAGGTTAGTTTAGTTACATTTCCTCCTGTAGTACATAGCACTACCCCTAAGGCTCCAGGGAGAACAGTTCAGGGCTGACAGAGCTATCCAGTATAAAACAAGTTAGGTTAAAGACTATCCTCTGTTATGTCCAGGTGCAACAATGGGTTGGTTTGCTGGAATGGCGCTCCTACCTTTCTTCAAATCTGAAGCACATTTTCTCGTCGACCACATGTGGTTACCTTACTGTGTTTGTGCTGGCTGTGCTATATTAGGTGGACTGTTGATGTTATGTCTGCAAAGGGTTAGTATATATATTTTCTCACTCTGTTAACTGCAGGTTCACCACCCCCTATGCAAAGTAAACCACTGCTGCTGAGAGTACATTTTTACATTTTAGATAATAATTATTTTATCAACTGCATTTCTGGGAGCTCTGTTATTCATCAATGGTCTTGATTACTACGTCGAAAAGGGAAGAATTGTCACTTTTACTGTGAACATTTTACAAGGTAATTCTTCCCTCACACAAGGTATTGATATATGCGAACAAATAGAGTTTGGCTGATTTCAACTGCAAACAGATAATTCGTCCACGGACATAAAAACGCACAAGTTGTAACAAACCTGCAGCAGACAGGATGTGTTTAATGTAAAACCATTTGGCATTAGACAGATCAAAATACTAAAGTAGGGCTTAAAGGGTTACAGCAAAGTAAAATGTGTTGCATGTTCTATTTTCTATAGGTAACCATTTCTACCTACCAAACTGTTGGTACACATGGTTGGTGTTAAGTCTGCTGCCAATACTGTTTATCATCGGAGTTATCGTACAACAAGTCAAGACCAGTAAGGGTGCAGATCACAGACATGGTAAGAAGTCACAGCATTCTTATTATAAAAGATTTTAGGCATCTTACTCAACATAAATAATTGCTGAAGGATTTTGAAGACATAAAATTTTGAGTGGAATTTTGTACATTTTATATTAGACCTAACTATAGGCCGGAGCAGTCAGTGCAAAAAATGCCACTATCGGCTCTCTGGCAGGTATCAAACCTGTGGCCCTGCGATTCCAGTGCAGTGCTCTAACAGATTCCACTCGAAAATTGCATCTACAAATCCCTTTGAGCTGCCTGGCTTGAAAAGATTTCCATCTATCTCATATTTGTAACTTACAGTATGTTTTTCGTTCATTTTCTTTTTGAAGCGTCAGGTCGTGTGCTGGTTGTGGATGAGAATCAAATGATTGAAATGCAACATGACGAGGTTTGATTATTACTACAGAATATTATATATCTACTTACAATATGCTCAATACAATAGTCTATTGCTATACAGAATATAGAAATATATAACAATCTTTTGCCAACAAAAAATTGGTTTATACTACAGTATCAAAGCTTCTGTGATCACAGTAGGAATTCTGCATAGGTAAATTCTAAGTTTTGAAGGATTTGTAGGAAATGTTTGAGGAAACAAACTTAGTGTTAAACTATGAGTCAGTTTCCTCAAACATTTCTTACAAATCCTCCAAAACTTGGAATTTACCCATGCAAAATTCCTACTGTGATCACAGAAACTTTGGTATATAATATATGTACAGTTGGGGTAAGTTGAGACATATACTACAGTACTGGTGCCGGTTGTACGAAGGCCGGATAAGTAATTTTTTCAAGCTTGCTAAAATAACTCGTTGATTGGTATAACCCCGATAAAATTTTAGTATTTATGAATTGAAGTTCCTATTATTAAGTCTATAATTTTATAGATTTCGAAGCATTTTTACAACAATTGAAAAATCACTATCCGGTGGATAGTGTTGACCTTTGTACAACCAGCCCTTGGCAATAATTTGAAACATGCACTACAGTTGAGGCAATGACCAGGGCGACTGAGAAGTTGCCAGGAGCCCAGGGCAAAATGACCACAATATATACATAATTCTATATTTTCTCATTTTAGGCTGCAACACCATTGCTGAATGCAGAATACACTTAAGACTGATCAGGACAGATTGTAGTTTTAAATTGACATTTGTATCTCTGATCCTTGTTCTATTTTATTGTGTGATAGTGTATGCAATTGCACCTATTTTTTTCTATTGCTTACTTTCCCAAACGGAGAGAGCCTGGGTACGAGTCCCTCAATAAAAATTCTTAGAACCACCGAGTATTTTAACAAAATACAGAGAACAAGTGTATCTTTGGAGTCCCTAAATATTGTGATAATCAATACAACACACATACAGTAACAGAGCACATTGACTTTTACACAATCTCAAAGTTTGATGTACTTAATCTGGTCAATATTGATCAAGATACAGCCATTCAAAACAGACATGTCCTGGAATGGCTGTATGTTGATCAGTATTGACCCGAATAACATGAAACTTTGAGAATTTGTAAAGGTCAATGTGCTCTTTCTTATTTTGTGGGTGTTGTATTGATTGTCACAGTATCGAGGGACTCCTACCCAGGCTCTCTCGGTTTGAAAGTAGGCAATACACTTTTATAGTTTTGACTGTATGAATCAATTCGGATTCCATACTTGTGGCTTACAACAGCTTCAGACAGTTTCTTGAAATAAAGTTGATAGAAATAATCGGTTTCGATAAAGAAAAACAGCCCATAACTAATTCGTAGTTTAACTACTGTAAATCCTGATTAAGTACAATACATACAATTCACACTGGACTAGTTATAAACTGTTCAATTTCGTTTTTTTACTTTTTACTCGATGTAATCTCTCTGTATCGTATAAATTATTACATTTTATATCAAAATTCGTCTAGAGTAGATTTGTCTTCCGTAACAGGACTTACATCTGGGGCTTGCGACTCTTCGCTATTCGAATTATATAAATAATTTTCACTATTGAGGTCTTTTTGAATTACACTATCATGGATACTAGCTTGATTTTGCTCTTCAATGCTAGTCCTATCGTCGAGATTCTCTGTTAACTTTTCACTATCCCTTTGTTCGTTAATATCCTGAATATTTCTAACTTCGGATTTCTTGTCTGTCTTCATAGAGACGCTTTCGCTTTGCTTCAACATTTTATCCTCTCTGCTAATGCTTTCCTGTTTATCAGTTTCAACATACAAGTCCTGGCTTGTGTCGTTGCCAAATACATCTTGGCCTGGTTCTTCATTTCGACCACTATCGACATTTTGTTTCGAGTCTTCTTTCGCCCCATCATTGGTGATTGTTTCAAACGTCCTTTCAGCATCCTGTTCAGCACCTTCGCCTATGCTTTCACTACCTTCACCTTCTTGAGACTTATCATCGGGGTTACCAGTTTCAGATAACAAAACATGACCATCATTTTCATTGGTATCTTCAAACGAATTTAGATCCGCTGTTGTATCATGCTCGCCAGGATCTCTGATATCGCCAGTAGCTTGGGTATCATCTTTACTACCACTATACTTATATACAATTTTACCTACATCATTACCATTGATCAGAATATCACCACCGTCAACGCGAGGATTACCAGTCATACAATCCGAAAAATATACAATCTTACCTACATCATTACCATTCATTAGACTATCCCCACTAATGGTATTTTTGGTATCATCATCATATTTCTGAGTTCCCTGTTCGTGAGAAGTTTCCCCTTGGTCTGGAGTTAAATCACCATACATACTGTCTGTAATATACACATCTTTATCTACTGCATCCTTTTCATTCATCGAGCTATCAGAACTAGCGACAGTTTCTGCATTCTTGTCTACTTCATCTTGATTTATCTCACCATGTTCTTGAGCGGTTTCCCCTTGGTCTATGCTTGTATCACAATGCCTAGTATCTCTGTTTAATGCATCGTTAACATCCATAGAGCCATCAGAACTAACCATTTTTTCTCTAGACACAGCAGCCTTGTCTACTTCATCTTGATTTATCTCACCATGTTCTTGAGCGGTTTCCCCTTGATCTACGCTTGTATCACAATGCCTAGTATCTCTGTTTAATGCATCGTTAACATCCATAGAGTCATCAGAACTAACCATTTTTTCTCCAGACACAGCAGCCTTGTCTACTTCATGTTGACTTCTCTCAGACTCGCTGTGTTCTCCACTCTGTTCATGGGAATTTTCCCCTACAGTTTGCCGTAGTGTATTTACATCATAAACTGTATCCTCACCAGACAATTTTCTATCGCCTACATTTCCCACAACAAAAATCTCACTATCCCTTGTATTGGCAGGCTGAACAACAGTATTAAGAAATGCCTCGCTTGTTTTGCGCGCCTCGCTGCCTTCTTTGACAGACCAACACTCCTCTCCTTGAGAACTACTCACCTTTCGCGCTTTAATACTAAAAACACCATCCTGAAATTTCCCTACCACCTCGTCCACACTTCCACTTTTCGACTCACCATTTTCACCCAGTTGTTCCTTCTCCTGCCAGTTTTCCATCATGACGTCATAGAGCCAACGTTCACGTTTGTCAGCGGAATTAATCTCCCCCATCATAACCGATGCCTTAGTGTTCGCTTGCGTGTTTCGCGTTAAGAATTCAAATCCTGGTTGTTTCACGACATTTTTCATCAGGTGAATAAGTTTGTTTACTTCGTTTTCAACCTTGTCCAGTTTCCGAGATTCCACTGGCTGAGAAATTGGTTCATGTAAATTATTCTCCTGTTGTAATTCAGGCATTTGTTCAGCAGTTGCTTTTTCTTTCCCAGCGGTTTGAGTTGCGTCTGTGGAGGGCAGCGCTCCCTTTGTATTTGCGTCTAAAAAAGGAGTGGAAATTAAATCATATTTACAACGATCTGTGCCAGTACACATGCGTAAAAATTATGAGCCCGCTGTTTAACAGGATTGAACAATGTTGTGCGGCCCACATTGTTCACACTTGTCAACAATATTGAACAATATTGTTGAGCCTGAATCGGATGTAACAATATTGTTCAATATTGTTGACAACTGTGAACAATGTGGGCCGCACAACATTGTTCAATCCTGTTTTCATCAATATTGCAACAACCTGGTCGTTTTTAGCTGTGTAGGTGTTGCCAATAATAGTGATTGACCGATCGTGCAACACTCGGAAATTACCGATCATTCATGCCACAGTCTACCCGATACCGATTTTATAATGACGTCATAATATCAGTCGACCGAGTAAAGGTGACGTCATTCATGTCGATTTTTTAACGATGATTTCCAACGTAACATGTTACTACATCCAAAGATTGTTGAAACTGTTATTCAAACACTCATTAATAATTCATAAGCTTATTGGCAAATCATGTCAACCATAATGTCACGTGTAGTGGCTTTAAACCTGATAAAACACTCCTAATTAGTATTCTTTATATAGAGAATACTAATAAGGCAGTATCTATTGTAGTCGTGTCCTCATTAGTATTCTTTATATAAAAAGTACCAATAAGGCAATATATCTATTGAATTTATAGTCGTGTTTGAAACACTCCTGCTCGTTTATTAAACAGTACATAAATGACACGCCAGTATTAACGTGCAATGTATATAATTTTTAAAGTGCGTATTTTCTCAACAATCGGTTTTAGACAATCGGAAATATAGATAATTCTACCGATAAGGCAAAAATCGGCCCGATACCTATTATTGGTCAATCACTAGCCAATAATAAGGAATCTCGTCAACAAGTTTGTCAACAAGCCGTCAACAAGTTTGTCAACAAGCCGTCAACAAGTTTGTCAACAAGTTTGTCAACAAGTTTGTCAACAAGCCGTCAACAAGTTTGTCAACAAGCCGTCAACAAGTTTGTCAACAAGTTTGTCAACAAGCCGTCAACAAGTTTGTTAACAAGTTGTCTTCGCACTGCTTGTCACAAGTTGTCAACAAGTTTGGAACAAGCTGTTAACAATTTGTTGATATTATCAGGCTTGTTACAAGGCTGTTCCAACAAGTCCGATACAGTCATGATATAGCAGTATTGTTACAACCTTGTGTCGCCAACCTTGTACCATTCTTGTTATATCATGACTGTATTAGACTTGTTAGAACAACCTTGTGACAAGTCTGATAATGCCATCAAGATTGTTACAACTAAGTTGTTAACAGCTTGTTTCCAAACTTGTTACAACAACTGGGAACAAGCAGTGCGAAGACAACTTGTCGACAGATTGTGAACAGATTTCTAACAACCTGTTTGTAGATCTGTAACAACAGTAACTTGTGCGTTTTTGCGTACAGGAGAACTTCGACGTTTCGAGCGAGCTACTAAATACCGTGCGATGTTCTCTTTTTTTCTTATCACATGCGACGGACTTTACTTGTCATTTTCACTTGTCATATTGTTGTAAAATAATTTGGGCTTATATATAAACAATACTTGGTACAAACCTTTTTTCAAAGCTTTGTCAGCGAGGCGAACTCTGAGATTTTCTCGAGTACCATGATAACCAGCAATCTGTATAGATTTCTGCAAGACTTGTCCTTCGTTATGGAACAGAAATACTGCAGGAATATTGATGTTGTTACTGCTGCCATCCCCGCTCATTGCAAACATGGGTTGGCTCTCGCTTGAACTGCCTTCGTTGTTGTCTTTGATTCAAAGTAAGAAAATATTATAATTAGACTACAATACGTTCCTTGTAAGCCAGCCTAGAGAATACTTATGATTTATATGTGGTTTACAGGGATAAACTATTATAAACTGGCCGTTGAGAAAGATCTCACGATCTCTATTTTTAGGACCATTACGACCAAATGGAAACCAAGCTGGGGGTAAACTGCTTAAACAATGCTAGATTGCATTTATTTTCCGTACAGGGGGAAAATCATATGCCATTATGTTTTCAAGTACACATTTTTCAAATACTGAATATTCATCAACTTACCTATTATAATAGCCCCAACTGCCCCAAGGCTTTCGGCGATTCGCACCTGAAATAAGAGAAATTTGATGCAAAAATCAATTCACTGATACCGATAATGAGAAAAGAATATTGAGGATTTTAAATTACATTGACATTAGAGACGTTCAGATTTGGCATCTTGAGCCCCTCCCCCCGCCCTACTAGTAGGGACCTTTAGCAAATAGGTGACGGCAACGCGACGACGACGGACAAAATAAACTCGTTCGAACAAGTAACTTTAAGATCAACATGTCTTGTACTGTATTATCCGTTGTATGAATTTATTGCAATTTAAGAAGGTTAAGACAGAGGTTTATAGTTGAGAAGACTTCTACTAAGCCAATTTGGCGAGGACGACTTCTCGCGGCTTGAAAGGCAGACGTTGTGTACAAAACGTGAAAATCTTTGGTTTGCTGTTGTAAACAGAGCAAGGACGACGTCTAAAACTCCCATGGGACTTTAACTATATGCCTTTTCTTTCTACACTGTCATAAATTTCATTGTATTAATAGCCGACGCCGTCCTGCTAGCTAAAGGTTCCATAAAGAAGGAAATTTCTGCTGTCCGGCGGGGTAGGGGAGAAAAATTTGTTTCTGATAATAGTAATGTATTAGGACATCAGAAGGGGGTAGGGGGATTAACTTCCAATTTCTTCCGTGGAGGACCTATATATATGGATGTTTTCTGGAATGACCCATTCTCAACTAACCTTGTCTATAAACATACAGTCGCCTCTCTCCATGACCACGATCCTATGGTCAGCAGCTTCCTTATTTGTCAGTTCAGTACATCCCTTAAACGGATCCGCCAGGACGATCTCGGCACTGACGCCCATACCCGACTTGCCAAGGTCGATACCAAACTGCGCTGGGCCAGCATTCAGCACAATGTTGCCGTCGTAGGGAGGCGAGAGGATTTGTACGACACGAGGTAGATACTCTACTAAGGAAAATTCATAAGTACTATAGTATGTAGTAATTTTGTATATATTTGCATTACGCGCGGGAAAAATAACCATTTTTGAGCGGAAAGTGGTTATTTTTACCGCGCGTAATACAAATATATACAAAATTTGCGAACTTCACAGGGCTATATTTTCTTCATTTTACAACATTTAGAAACCAAACTGTGCAATTTTACTAATTTTGACAAGCTCTTTCCAGCTATGGTAATGATTTCGTTCTTCTTGCCTAGATCAAAATTTCGTGTATAGCTGGAATCACCCATTGTATCGGACTTAATGGTTACATCATCTCGTACCTGCGTCATTACTTCGGAATTTGGCCAGTTCTATCATTGACTGCATGAATGTGATACCTTCACTTGCCATCTCAGTATTGTCAGCCTGTTGATTATAAACCAGTTAGATTCTTTAAACTAAGACTAACTTCATACTGGATAGCTCTATCAGTTCTAAACTCCTCTTCCTAGAGGTTCAGTAAGGATCATCTCTTATTGGTCCAGTGTTACTACAGGAGGAAACCTAAACTAAACTAACTTTATTCTTACTGGATAGCTCTATCAGTTCTAAACTCCCCTTCCTAGAGGTCCAGTAAGGATCATCTCTTATTGGTCCAGTGTTACTACAGGAGGAAACATAAACTAAACTAACTTTATTTATACTGGATATCTCTATCAGTTCTAAACTGTTCTCCCTAGAGGTCCAGTAAGGATCATCTCTTATTGGTCCAGTGTTACTACAGGAGGAAACCTAAACTAAACTAACTTTATTTATACTGGATAGCTCTATCAGTTCTAAACTGTTCTTCCTAGAGGTCCAGTAAGGATCATCTCTTATTGATCCAGTGTTACTACAGGAGGAAACCTAAACTAAACTAACTTTATTTATACTGGATAGCTCTATCAGTTCTAAACTGTTCTTCCTAGAGGTCCAGTAAGGATCATCTCTTATTGGTCCAGTGTTACTACAAGAGGAAACCTAAACTAAACTAACTTTATTTATACTGGATAGCTCTATCAGTTCTAAACTGTTCTCCCTAGAGGTCCAGTAAGGATCATCTCTTATTGGTCCAGTGTTACTACAGGAGGAAACCTAAACTAAACTAACTTTATTTATACTGGATAGCTCTATCAGTTCTAAACTGTTCTCCCTAGAGGTCCAGTAAGGATCATCTCTTATTGGTCCAGTGTTACTACAGGAGGAAACCTAAACTAAACTAACTTTATTTATACTGGATAGCTCTATCAGTTCTAAACTGTACTCCCTAGAGGTCTAGTAAGGATCATCTCTTATTGATCTAGTGTTACTACAGGAGGAAACCCTATAAGCTAAACTTTATTTATACTGAAAAACTCTATCAGTTCTAAACTGTTCTCCCTAGAGGTCTAGTAAGGACCATCTCTTATTGATCTAGTGTTACTACAGGAGGAAACCCTAAACTAAACTTTATTTATACTGGAAAACTCTATCAGTTCCAAGCTGTTCTTCCTAGAGGTCCGGTAGGAGTCATACTATATTGCATGCTTGTGGATTTTATTTTTGTGGAAGTTGCCAATCTCCGAATGGAGCTTACTCTATGCCTGCCCAAATATGTGATTCATTCATACTCCATATTACATACCGAGCTTGCATCTTGCATCAGTTGTACTTTACCATCGTCAGTTTTAGTGACTGATATTCCCATGGCTTTCAATATTAGAAGGTGGTCTTTATTGCCAGGAATAAACTGTTCAGCTCGAAGTAGAGGAGCAGTACTAGAAGAAGAAAAATATGAATGAAATTTGCAAGCACTACATCCTGTCACTGTGATAATATTTCAAACGTGGTGGTCCAGTGTAGGCAGTATTCTACAATAAGCTGTCATGGTTTGTGTCTGAACTACCTGAAAAAGATACCTCAAACGTGGTGGTCCAGTGTAGGCAGTATTCTACAATAAGCTGCTGTGGTTTGTGTCTGAACTACCTGAAAAAGATATCTCAAACGTGGTGGTCCAGTGTAGGTAGTATTTTATAATAAGCTGTCGTGGTTTGTGTCTGAACTACCTGAAAAAGATATCTCAAACGTGGTGGTCCAGTGTAGGTAGTATTCCACAATATGTTGCCGTGGTTTATGTCTGAACTACCTGAAAAAGATATCTCAAAGGTGGGGATCCAGTATTGGTAGTATTCTACAATAAGCTGTCGTGGTTTGTGTCTGAACTACCTGAAAAGATATCTCAAAGGTAGGGATTCAGTGTTGGTAGTATTCCACAATAAGCAGCCATGGTTTATATCTAAGTCTGAACTATTTAAAAGATTAAAAACATTCGCTTTACAACTACGTAAAGTCTTACGTTTTACTCTTAACAAAACTCTGTTTCTCTTTTGTCTTTGGACAACTGCGATCTGCATTTGTTTGACGACTTCGTTTACGTATTTTCTCGGCGAACGACATCATGCTGTCATCTTTTGTAGTCCTGGGACACGAGTGATCATGGAGGTTCTCACTTTCATAAACATTGTTCTGTCAAGAAAACAATTTCCACTTTTCACTGAGAAACCGGTCACAGAATAGAGACTATACAGAAGCACGACGTCTGGGTTTTTCCCATATCATCAAAATTCTGACGCCATGGTCACAGAATACCATACAGATATCCATCTAATGGTCCATCTCCATTGGTTTTTGCGTAAGCGCTATTCGTCATGATTCGTCACTCAGTAAGTACCGTAAACAGAAGCAGTCCCCCCTGGAAATACTCAAAATGGCGCACGTCCAGGGGGTGACTGCTTCTGTTTACGGTACTTGCTGAGTGGCGAATCATGACGAATAGCGCTTACGCAAAAAACAATGG
Organism: Paramuricea clavata; assembly: GCA_902702795.2. Classification (NCBI taxonomy): domain Eukaryota; kingdom Metazoa; phylum Cnidaria; class Anthozoa; order Malacalcyonacea; family Plexauridae; genus Paramuricea; species Paramuricea clavata. Next base: position 46,008 of record CACRXK020000777.1, read on the forward strand.
AGATGGACTTCTGTATAGTATTCTGTGCCATGGTCTTAGCCAGTGCGCTTACGAGAGGCATGCACCCCCCTGATAATATTCAAAATGGCGAACGTACAGGGGGGATGCCTCTAATAAGCACACAGGCTAGGATGAAGGAATTCCTATATCTGATTATCTGATACAGAAATCATGCTGATTTAAAAAACTTTAAGTTCAAATTTCTCACAAAATATCATTCATATATTTTAAATTGTTGAAGAATACGAATGTTCTCATCAACACATTTCACAATATCCGATACAATATGTTCATATTGTAAATAGTATTAATTGTGTAGCACTTATTAAATAAGGTTTCATGACCATATTCAAGTTGCATTTACCTGGCTGGACGAGCCATTCCAGTTTGACAAGGCAAGTGGTAAAATGTGAGCTTCTGTCGTGAAAACAAAGTCCTGTAAATTGATCAGCAAATCTTCTTTATTCGTAAACAACAAGTACAGATACTTGAGTGTTTCAGAAAGTAGGAAAGAATCCATTCTGGAAAATGTGGAAAGATAAACCGGTTCTTTAAAAGTGCATATGACATGAAATTTCTTATTTTCTTAAATGAAAGAACTCTTTAAGTTGTAGTGTAACTTATTTTTCAGTTTCTTGTTTTTATGGTTTGTTCCCGAGATATTTCAGTTTGTTTGATATGTAAATGAGTGTGAATATGTCCACTAATTTATGATGTCATGTTGGTTGCAAGGTCAACTTACACTGGTTGTAAATGTATTAACTCTAAAAACTGTTGATACCAGTTTACGTTTTTCTCCAGTGTTTCTTCACATTTACCAGTGAGTGGAGTTTGAAATTATCATCTTGGATAATAGCAGTGATATTCAACCATTTTGAAGAGCTTGCAACCAACATGACGTCATAAATTAGCGGACATATTTGCACTCACTTACACATCAAACAAATTGAAATATCTCGGAAACAAACCATAAAAACAAGAAACTGAAAAATAAGTTACACTACAACTTAAATAGTTCTTTAATTTAAGAAAATAAGAAATTTCATGTCATATGCACTTTAGAGGCACACCTTGAATTGGGAAACGTTTATAAATATATGTCTAGGTTAAAGACTGCGTTGTTTCTCCAGGTACCCCAGTTTGCTCCTGTAGTAACTATGGATCAATAACAGACGGCCTTTGTTTTGGACCTCCAGAGAGAACAGTTTAGAACTGATACAACTATCGAGTTAGTTTAGTTTAGGTTTCCTCCTGTAGTAACACTGGATCAACATGAGATGATTCCCCTGGACCTCTATAGGAAGAACAGTTTAGAACTGTTGGAGCTATCCAGAAAAAAATAAAGTTAGTTTAGTTTAGGTTTCCTCCTGTAGTAACACTAGATCAATAAGAGATGATCATTACTGGACCTCTAGAAAGAACAGTTTAGAACTGATAGAACTATCCAGTATAAATAAAGTTAGTTTAGTTTAGGTTTCCTCCTGTAATAACACTGGATCAATGTGAGATGATTCCTCTGGACCTCTAGGGAGAACAGTTTAGAACTGATACAACTATCTAGTTAGTTTAGGTTTCCTGCTGTAGTAACACTGGACCAATAAATGATCGTCCTTTCCTCTATGGAAAACATTTTAGAACTGATAGAGCTATTGAGATAGTGAAAAAAAATCAGTTTAAAGTGTCTTAGGTTACCTGTTTTCATGGCTCAGTGTCCGCACGTCTTTGACAGCAGCAAAACCACAGAGCACCCTAGTATATTTGTTCAGATTCTCCACAATATATTTGCCAACGTCTAGATAATAAGGATCTTTGGTAGCCTCGTACAGAAAGTACGTGCTTTCGACAAGCTCTGGACGGAGGAAATGTTGACCCCAATGAACTTCAAAATTCGTTGTAAATGCCTGAAAATATCAATATTTATTTATTGATTTACACTTTTCCTCTCACGCTTGGAGCCCGCAACTGGCAGCTAAGGCCATTTACTGCGAGACCATTATGTTCGTGCTTCCTATATCCTCAGGTTTGATTTAATGTTTGGTTTAATGCGTTCTGGTAATATTCTCTCAATAGAGATTTGAAACAAGACAGAGACATTGTGTTTCTTCGTATTTCTCTAGTTTCCTCCTGTAGTAAACACTGGATAAATAGGAGATCGCCCTGACCGGACATGTATGAAGAACAGTTTAGAACTGGTAGAGCTATCCAGTATAAATAAAGTTACAGTCGTGCCAATAGAAGCGTTCCGAAAAATGTTGAGCAGTTCATTTCCTAACTTGAAGGAATACCTCTGAACAATTCCTTAAAATTTTGAAAATTTCTTTAAAAAGTTCCTAACTTCCTGTTTCATTGACCAATCAAATTTTATATTTTATTTTTGAGCAATCTGATTGGTCAATGAAACAGGAAGTTAGGAACTTTTTAAGGAACTTGAAGAATTGTGTTCAGAGAAACTCCTCGAAGTTAGGAAATGAACTGGTCAACATTTTTCGGAAATCTTCTATTGGCACGACTGTAGTATAGACTTATAGTTTAGGTTTCCTCCTATAGTAACACTGGATCAAAAAGAGATGACCCTTATTACTGAACTTCTAGAGAGAACAGTTTAGAACTGATAGAGCTATCCAGTATAAATAAAGTTAGTATAATTTAGATTTTCTCATGTAGTAACACTGGATCAATAAGAGATGACCCTTACTAGACCTCTAGGGAGAACAGTTTAGAACTGATAGAGCTATCCCGTATAAATAAAGTTAGTTTAGTTTAGGTTTCCTCCTGTAGTAACACTGGATCAATAAGAGATGACCCTTACTGGAACTCTATAGGGAGAACAGTTTAGAACTGGTAGAGCTATCCAGTCTAAAGCACGTTAATTTATACTTTAAGTACAAGATTTGTAAATTATTCTTTGTACTGTATATAGTCTGTAGTACAAACCTCAGGCAAGAATGTGTGTCTTTTCGCAACACTGTAAAACACCTCATGCAACTCTATGGCGGATTTTATATCTCCCTTCAATACCTGGAAAAGAAATGAAAAACTAGCTTTTCAAAAGCCAGAACTCCGATTTCAAATGCCAGAGCTCCGTTTTCAAATGCCAGAGCTCCGTTTTCAACTGCCAGAACTCCCTTTTCAAAAGCCAGAACCTCGTTTTCAAATCCCAGAACTCCCTTTTCAAATGCCAAAACTCTGTTTTCAACTGCCAGAACTCCGTTTTCAAATGCCAGAGCTCCGTTTTCAACTGCCAGAACTCCGTTTTCAAAAGCCAGAACTCCGTTTTCGGCTGGATATATGAAAATTGTCAACCAATTGGGTTTGAACGATTTATAGTAGACACAAAAAATTTTCTTCGGTGCCTGGTCCCCTATCGCAATTTGCAAGCTTCAAGCGAAGCGACAAGTTTGGACCACGCAAGGCTAACTGAAAATTTTTCGGCTACCTGCAAAAAAACTAAATATACAGGCATGCTTGCTTTTCTCTCCCCTTTTTTGTACTGCACCAATCTTCAAGTTAAACTGTTTGTTGACCAAAACATTGCATCGTTGTAGGAGTGATGCTTGTGATGTTACTCTGAGTGTATATCCACACCGGGCAAGCTTGAAAAATATGCCTGGCCACGGTGGGAATTGAACCTACGACCTTTGGAATACTAGCCCAATGCTCTGCCAACTGAGCTATGCGGTCAGGTCGGTTCGAGTATATGATATTTCGGAACTGAGTCTAGTTCATCTAACCATTGCAGTTAACCCAAGAGACACATGCACGCACCTGTAATCCAGGCCAGAATGCCTGCAGAGAATCCATGTATGTGACAGAACGTTTACTTGGATTGTTCATGTGTACGTTGAGAAATAACGAATCTCTGTTGATGTAGCGCATCACTGCCTTGTAGTGCTAACAAAGAGAAGATAGTTTATTGTTTCGGTTTGGTTTGCGGGAAACACCATTGGACACGGGGGGCAAGTGGGACAGGGTGCAGTGAAAGTCAACATGGACGTCACCCAAAATTTGGGTATTTCTGATTTTGGCGGCATTGTGCATCGTAGTACTCGTGTAAGAAAGCAGAAAACTTTAAAAATTACCACATTTACTAAAAGATTACCACAAACTGATATAAACACAGCTTTTAATCCAGCCCCCCCCCCGCCGCAATCTGACGTCTGTGTTGACAAAAGCGACGCTTGCTTTAGCTCGCTAATGTAACAATAGTTTTTCAACTATGACAGCACTGGACAGTAGGCTATAAGTTAAGCTATATGTTGCAGGGAATTGAACATTTACCTGATTAAATCTCTGTAAATAATCTTCTTCTCCAAGAAGGATGTAAGCTTTGAGACAGTACTCATAATAGGAGTCAATGCCAGCACCTACTCCACTGTCTGTGGCAATGGAAAAATATGTCAATTTATCACACAGTACAGTGCACAGGGCTTGAAATAACATCCTCAAAGTTCCCAAAGCTTTTCTGCTGATCATAAGCAATTTCTTGTCGACCATTGATCGGCTGTTGTTTCAACCCCTGGTGCACGACTACAACATGTTTGTTTCATGACCTAGAAACTCTGAAATACTGTATGTATGTGTAGAAAGTATCGCTTATTTAAAGTCAGATATAAACTTTTTGTTCTTACCTCGTCTTACCCACTCGCCATTGTGTATATTAATGACTGTGCCAACAAGATCACTTGATCTGCTACGGTATGTCCACAGCGCTTTCATCGCTTTATGGGCAACAGTCTAAACCAAGTGCAAGAAATGTATTATGATTATCATTCTTCACTTCAGGGGTCAAAATTTACATTTGCTTCTACTATACAACTGAAATAGTAGATTTTGAAATTCACTATTCCGTATTTCCGTTTGAAGATCCACTAGGCCTAAAAAATACCTGCGGTTCCAGTTTCGTATCGTGAAAAAAAATTAGGGTCAGTATTCAGAGCCTGAAATAATTTTTAAATTTGTCCGGAAAAACTTCCGATCAAAACGAAATTTGACAGGAAATTTGCAAAATTGACCAGAATTTTTTTTAGTTTAGTTTGACCAAGTCCAACCCCCCCCCCCCCCAATGAGCAAACTCTGTCAAACATTATAATTATATAAGCGCCCTGGTTTTTATCTTGACCCGACAACACCACGCTGTAAGCCGCCATCTTGTTTATTGGGCCCGTGAACTATACCTTCCAGTTGATTACTTTATATTTGCCTAATATAGATAATCCTTTACTTACAGATGTTGGCCGGACAAAATTTCCGATCATTTCAGCATTTGGTCAGAAAAATCGGAATTTGGTCGGAAAACCGCCGGCCGTTATTTCAGGCTCTGAGTATTAAATTTTTAAAAATATTTTTTCATGACTTTGGCGGTTTTTTGCTGGGTGATTTTCAGTAGAGTGCTGACAACAGGTCTACTCCATTTTGGCATGCTGTATGAGCAGCCCGCAACCACCCAGAGAAAATAGAAAAAATAATAGGGTCGGCAGAAAAAATAGGGTCAGTCAGGAAACCGAAACCACAGGTATTTTTTTAGGCCCTATTCCTTTTTTGTCTCTCAACCCCATCATTTGTTCATGAGTAAAAATGAGTGAAATGAGCTCCATATTATTGCCTTTATTCTTACTTCAAATTTTGGATCACCAGTCAGTCGGCTTAAAGCTCCAAATTCCATGATCATAGTACCAGCACAGGCCGTACATGTAGCAGATTCTGTCCCAGTGCGTGATCTGGGGTCTGCTACACCATATCTTAGGTTGACCTGTGACAGAGGAAAGGTTACTGTAGTTTAGAAATCTCAACATCTATGAAACTTATGCCAACTCAGTTTTCCCTTTATTAAGTACCCATTTTGCTGCAGAGCTTCCCCATTGACAAGTAAAATCATCTGGCGTTAGACAAGTAAAAAAAATAAGTAGGGCACACTGGGGTGCATTGCGGCTCAATGGGTTAACTAGAGACATTGTCAGATTTTTTGGGTAACCCATTAAGCTGCAGAGCTTCCCCATTGACAATTAAAATCATCTGGCATTAGACAACAACTGATTGACAAGTAAAAAAAATTAAGTAGGGAATACTGAGACGCATTGCGGCTCAATGGGTTAAGTGGAAATGTGCCCTAATTTATTATTTTACTCTGTCTAACACCAGGGAATTTTACTCATGTTCAAGGAGAGAGTGCTGCAACTCAGTGGGTAACTACTAATCAGACTGATCTGCCCATGCATCCTGTAAGTGGCAATACATCCTGATCTGCCCTACTTTCTCATGTCACTCTGTCTAACACCAGACAATTTTACTCATCAAGGGGAGAGCACTGGCACTCAATTGGTTAAAGAGTGTATGGCCATTTACATAAATGCTCTAGCAATATACAGTACAGTACAAACTTATATATACTATACTGTCTATACAGTACCTTAGGGTAAGGAATACCAGTGGTTGTATTAAACGCTGGCATTAATCGTTCCCCAATTTCTTTTGCCATAGTTAGTAGTTCATCATTATACCACTCCATTGCTAAACCATCATTCTTTAAAACATCTGCAGCTACATGGCCACCAAGTAGACCTCTGATAGAAAATAACATAAAGCCAGTTACAAAGTTTTCTATAACAAGTTTTCATATGCCAAGTTTTCTTTATGAATTGCATGTGTGCATATGTATGTACAACAAATTTCTAAGTTTTTGGTTAAATTCTGATTGAATCTGGTTTTCTAATGAAAAGAATTTTATTATTTGTACTTTGCCAGTTTTTTTTCTATGACAAGACTACACTTGTTCACAAACTAGCATACTTTCCTTTCCCTCTAAAGCTGGAGTTACACAAGCAACAAAATTGCTGCAACTTGCAACAAAATCTGATTTCAACGCTTGTTAAGTAGAAATGTCGACACATGTTGCCTTGTGATTTGTAATTTATGTGTAAACATTTTCAATTAACATGCGTTGAAATCAGATTTTGTTGCAAGTTGCAGCAATTTTGTTGCTCGTGTAACTCCACCTTAACTCACCCTAGAACACGAATATTTGTTTCAAAAGTTGATACAACAATGTCGTTATCAAACTCGACATCATCAATCACTAATTTGACAGCATCTTCAAACTTATTAATTTCTCCAAAAATCTAAAAAAATAACTAATATGAAATCTCAGAAAACAAGAGAAATAGTATAAAATTGAACAATTTTTTACTTACAACTAAACTATCTAACGAGTCAATCAATGTCATAGAAAAACTAAATGGTAAAAAAAGGAAAATGCAGTTTATATTAAGTACATTACATAGCATGGCCAGATTTTGAGGGGAAGTGTCGGGAGGTGCGCACCTCCACTGAGATCCACCCCCCCCACTGAAAAGTCATGCCAAATTTCCATTGACAAAAATGTTGCTTAGGTCTACACTTTGCGAGAATTAGTTTTTCTGTAAAATTGAAACAGTGATAGCCATTCATCTCTGTGTCAAGTACCCTTTTAATTAAGGCAATGCTTCGAAGAAACTTTGTAAAAATGTAATGAAGGAGAAAATTGGATAGGTCATACTGTGGGGGCCACAAGTTAGACCACTGCACATCCCATAAATTTCTTTCCACCTTCCCACCAAAATCCAGCCTTGTTAAACAGTCATAAATTTCAAAAACGTTGTCCGGCATCAGGGTAAATCAATATTGGCTTATTACAAGAGACAGATTTTCATATTTTCGTTTGGGGGGTGGATAAATATCTGGGGGGGGGGGTGCTGCTGCTTGCTTTGGCCGGGGCGTGGTGGCAATGCCCGGAAAGGCCAAGGAAAAAGTTTAACAAAATTTGTTTTCTAGGCCTGGATGGCGAGATCTGAGACCATAATATTGGTAATTTTACAAATTTAGTAGTAAATTTAGTAGTATTTTACAAATTTAGCAGGGGTGCCAAATGCCTTTGAGGGGGTGCAAATCATTTGGGGGGGGGGCACACCCCCCCCCCGAAAATCTGTGCCTGCTTATTACATTAAAATAACCATTACATACTTTCCTAATATATCATCAACATCACCACGGGAAGGCTCTGTGCCTCGATACCGCCCTTTACAATTTAATGGCATCAACTCATCCGCCGGGTAAGCATAGGTCTAGAACAAGAATATGTTACAAAATAACTGCCATGGTTTGTGTCTGAACTCCCTGAAAAGATATCTCAAATGTGGTCAGTGATCCAGTGTAGGTACAGGTGTAGTATTCTGCAATAAGTTGTTGTGGTTTGTGTTTGAACTACCTGAAAACAATATCTCAAATGTGGTGGTCCAGTGTAATTAGTATTCTACAATAAGTTACTGTGGTGGTCCAGTGTAGGTAGTATTCTACAAAAAGCTGTTATGGTTTGTGTCTGAACTACCTGAAAAAGATATCTCAAATGTGGTGGTCCAGTGTTGGTAGTATTCTACAATAAGCTGCCGTTGTTTGTGATCTGAACTACCTGAAAAAGATATCTCAAATGTGGGGGCATATTGTAGGCAGTATTCTACCAATATTCTATAATACAAAGATTAACCTATTAGCGCATTGCGACAATAAGTTTACACATCAAGGGGAGATCAGCTCTGGTACTCAACATGTGCCAGTATGGAATCTAAGCGCCGGACATGTCTGGCACACAACCATCTGTACAGCAATATATTTACTAGTATTTGGCGCACATGTCCGGCGCACAAAAGTCTCATTCCATACATACATTTTAGACTTTTTGTCAGACGGATATCTAGTAACTCAAGACATTTATTTCAACTGTTTATTTCAATTGAGATATCTTTTCAATTTTTTATTTATTGTTTCTGTGGTCATGTGTAACCATGGTATAATATTTTCATTGTAAATATTTTTAAAAATAAAATTTGTTAATTCACCTGTACGTATATATATAAAAATGGTTTTAATTTTCAACAAAAAAATACAGAATTCGGAATTCACATTAATCATGAGATATCAGCATTCACTACAAAACTTACACCATGTGAACTCAGATTTCAAGTGCATTGTTCTGTTTAATATCATTCAATGAACAACACGAATTTTATTAAAACAGAATACTCATGCAATTATACACATGTAAACACAAAAAATAAAATGTAAAAGACATACCATATAGGAATTATAAGCATGGCGAAACATATCCTTTACAATTTCTCTAAAAATAAAAAACACAATCACATTTCTCCACTTTTAAAAAGCCATTCATATCACTGCTGTTTACATACAATACTTGCAACGTGTCCTGTTTAGTATACTGTTTATATTCACACTAACCTCATTTCAATTCGCTCGTTTTTTGTCATACAGTAACACGACGGTACTGAGAAAAAGGCCATAAAAACTACATATATCAATGTCATTGTTGAGGTATTCTCCTGGCTAGGAGCGCCTCCAAAAACTTCACAAACCGAATCGATTTCTTTCGAATATTTACGCTCAACCGCCAGCCATTTTGCAAATTTATTCTCTGCGAATAAAACGGAAGCATTCAATGAACGGAAGTCAGGAAGAAAACCACATCACGTGACAACAGAAGATTCATATTATTTTCTCGCACCCCCCCTGAAAATAAATTGAAACATGCGCGCGGGATTATCTCGCATAATACTAACGCGTCCGACAAGCGTTGCATAAAGGTCCATACACACCGGACGCAATTTAACATTTTTCAAATATTTAGAAGTGCTATAACATTTTGAGTTATTTGCTCTACATATCTTTCAAAATTTCCTCTAGATCTCAAACATAAAAACTAAAAAATTGCGTCGCGTTGTCGAATAGCGTCCGGTGTGTTTGGACCTTAACTAAAAAGTAAAAACAAACACGTTGCACCGACATGGTTGCTCCGGTTTTCGGGAAACATGCATTTTAGTGAATATAGTGGGCTTATACACAGGGGGCTTATACCGGGATAAGGGTTATATTCTGAGGTTTATAGTATATTACTATCCAATGTTTCATATATCCTAGCTGAATCATACAATTCAAGACAATATAAACATGGTTGACTCCGAAAAGTACTGACAGTGACTTTTGCCATCACTCTTTTCACTTTTGCCATCCTTTTCGTGATTGACATTAGGCGCCTTTATGGCCAAAGTGAGATACTTTCCAAAACGATGTATTCTGTATGGATACAATATGTGCAAGATTTTAGAAACTTTATATCCAGGTTAAGTTATTTATTATTAACTAATTATTAAATATAGGTTTCATAAATACAAATACCAATAAAGCCAAACTAAGAAACTTTCCTTTTTTGACGATTGAAGCAAGCTTTAGACAAGAATATTTTCCCATCAACTATCGTCAAAAAAGGAAACAAAACAGTACAAAATATAAAGCTTAGTTATACCTTTCGTGTCTGAGCCACTAGAAACCAACGGCGGGGCAACCTCTTCTGTAATCGTTAATTGACGGTATAGATTTCACTTCGGCTTCATCTTTTCTAGCGGATTCATCGTCATGGCCGAATCTTTATTAAAATTTGAACCTTTCACAAGCAAATACATGCGAATAATATATATTTTCACCGAATTTATTTTGAAAACAAATCATTTTGAGAGAGTCTAGAGACTCTAGACGTAGGCTATCTCGCACATGTCTCGAAATCGCGCAATCAGTGGGAAATTTGCACTGCACCCGTTCCGCACGTTGTAACCAATAATTTATTGGCGTTGTAATGCCATTTACATTGTATGCATTAAAGTATTGGGTTGTAACTGGAGACAAAATCACAAGCATTACACAGAATTTTGGTTATAAGTCAATATCCCACTCAATATAAAGAACCTGCTAAATCTTACGACTCCTTCAAAAAAATAATGAAAAAGTACTTCTCACAACTAAATTTAATAGAATAACATATTCCTGTAAGCATAGAAAAACTATAAATCAAAAATTGAATTGTAAATATAGCTTACTACCATATCATATAATATTTAACTATTCTTTTTCCTTTCTCCTAAAAGCACTCGAACTGATGCTGCATATTATTTTGCTAATTAGTTTAAATTTATAACCTAGGGGCCTAAAACAAAAAGCCATATGGTTTCTAGTAGGCTCCTAGCCCATTTCTTGTAAATAGTTTATTTCTTGTAAATAGTTTATTTTGTAAATAGTTTATGTGCAATATCAATATCTTGGGCGAATCAGCAAAAAAAAAAAAAATAAGTGTAATTGATTTAGCTTGGCGGACGGTGGGGAGCCGGATGTGAAATCTCCGAGGGGTAGCTGGCCGGCTCTTGAGTTAGGGGTTAGGGTGTGGGGTTAGGGGTTAGCAGGTGGGGTTAGGTGTTAGGAGGTGGGGTTAGGGGTTAGGGTTAGAATTACGCTTTGCATTAGGATTAACGTTTGGATTAATTGTAGACCATCACAACCCAATACTTTATTGCAAACAATGGCATTACAACGCCAGTAACTTATTGGTTACAACGTGCGGAACGGCTGAAATTTTCCTGCGTCCCGATTGGATGATGCCCAGGCATGCGCTCCGTTTACCCGAGTCTCAAGTTATCGCGCATGCGTTCGTTCCAAAGCTTTGGTAAACACAGAGCTAAAGTGTCCCACATGCACCAAACCGGACAACTATTACGTACTTATATACCGAGCTGTTACTATAACTTGTGTGTGGTAGTACCCAATCACAGGGTCTTGCGAAAAGGGTGCCAAGAATTATGGTTTGGGGACGCCGCCACTCTCCCACACGGCTAAGCATTTTTTATATCAAAATGCGCATTAAAATTCCCCTGTACAAAAACGTTTTGCATCAATATGCGTTTTGAACATTTCTAAGTCGATCTAAACCGAAAAATGGCCCGAAATTTCCTAAGTTTGACTTTGGTTTAAAAGGCAGCACTTGCCTTGCGATGGTAACTTCTAGTTTCTAGTTGAGTCGATGCACGAAGCCGGCGAACGGCTAAGCTAGTCCCCGAGCCGACGGCGCGAAGCGCCGTGCGAGGGTACTAATTCCCCCCGGCTATTTACACCCGGGGAAACGAAAGCATTAGCGAAGTCTAAAGTTCATCAAATATCGCGGGCGTCGGTCACCAACGATGGGTGGTCATTCTCACTGATCTCTAAAATATGGCTGATTGCGTGTAGGAGTGGGATGAGCAAGATTTCAATTTTAGAGACATATATTTGAAAAATCGTTTCATATACAACAAGCTTAATTGAAGCAATTTTGTTTGAAGAGATGAGAAGAATAGATTTACTATGGAAAATCGTGAAATATACGGCAAGTTTCCTTCGAATATTTAATGTTTACGAATTTTGTTTCTTTAGTTAACTTTTTGCCTATAAACATGAACTGTTTTCCTTTTCAACGAAGCTCTAACTTTCATAAATTACAGTTTAACTTGAGGAAAAATCTTAAAATGTAAAGGAGAACAAATTGATTTGAAGACTGAACTGAAATTACCTAACAATTAGTTTTATTTGTAACTTATTATGTTTTATATTTATTAGTTTATCGGCAAATCAACTATAGTTGAATGAAGATTTCAAAACATTTTACGAAGCGTTTCAAGCTAAATTTTACATTAAATCAAAGCTTACAAAATGCAAAATAATATACCTACAGTATATAATATGGAAATTTATTGTTGCATAGTTAAAAGTACGAATCTTTGAACTATTTTGCAGTTTTGACAAAAAATATGAAAAATTAAAAATTTAAGAATATCGTGTTGTCATGGCAACACTTGAGCGCGAGCCTGCGTTCAGTGGGCCATGTCTGAATACTTCATGTTAATTTAATGTTTGGAAAATATTGGCGATGGGTTACTGCATGCATGTATTTCTAGTAGAAAGTATATTAAAACACGGCTAAGGACAGCTAAGCATTTTTTATATCAAAACACCCATTAAAATTGCCCTGTACCAAAACAATTTGCATCAATAAGTGTTTTGAACATTTCTAAGTTGATCTAAACCGAAAAATGGCCCGAAATTTTCTAAATTTGACTTTGGTTTAAAAGGCAGCACTTGCCTTGCGATGGTAACGTCTAGTTTTAATTGACACGATCCACGTCGATCCACGAAGCCGGGGAACGGCTAAGCGTGGTAGAAACTATATTAAAACATGGCTAAGCATTATTTATTTATAAATGCGCATTAACATTCCCCTGTGCCAAAAGGTTCTGCATCAATATCCGTTTTGAACCTTTCTCTGTCGGTCTATAACATTTTCTTTTTCATTTTGGCCGAAACTCAATTGACCTCATGAGATGAGCAGGTCACAACAATGTAATTGTGTTTTTAATTTTACCAGAATTACAAGTTGTCCACTGATGGCTTAGTGGTACGTCGTTTAGCCTGTCTCCATAAGCATTAGAGTTCAAACCCAGTTGAACTCATGTTTTGTAGCAGACTCACAATATTTTTTCCCTTTATTTATTCTGACTATTTTTTATTCTTTTTATACATCTATGTGCAAAATCCGTTTACAAGTATAAGAAAATATTGCCATGTTGAAACTGGCTCGAAAAGATTAAGTTGTACCAAAACGTTCTGCATCAATATCCGTTTTGAACCTTTCTCTGTCGGTCTATAACAATTTTTTTTACATTTTTTGGCCGAAATGAGATTGACCTCATGAGATGAGCAAGTCACAAGAATGTAATTGTGTTTTTAATTTTACCAGAATTACAAGTTGTCCACTGATGGCTTAGTGGTACGTCGTTTAGCCTGTCTCGATAAGCATTAGAGTTCAAATCCAGTTGAACTCATGTTTTGTAGCAGACTCACAATATTTTTCCCCTTTATTTATTCTGACTATTTTTTATTCTTTTTATACATCTATGTGCAAAATCCGTTTACAAGTATAAGAAAATAGTGCCATGTTGAAACTGGCTCGAAAAGATTAAGTTAATCATTGAATATTGTCTAATTTTACAAGAATTTAACGCCGCACTTGCCGTGCGATAGTAACTTCTAGTTTTTAGTTGAGTCGATGCACGAAGCCAGCGAACGGCTAAGCTAGTACAAAGTATAGTAAAACACGGCTAAGGGCGGCTAAGCATTTTTTATATCAAAATAGCATTAAAATTGCCCTGTACCAAAAGCTTTTGCATCAATAAGTGTTTTGAACATTTCTAAGTCGATCTAAACCGAAAAATGGCCGGAAATTTTCTAAATTTGACTTTGGTTTAAAAGGCAGCACTTGCCTTGCGATGGTAACGTCTAGTTTTAATTGACACGATCCACGTCGATCCACGAAGCCGGCGAACAGCTAAGCATAGTAGAAAGTATATTAAAACACGGCTAAGCATTATTTATTTATAAATGCGCATTAAAATTCCCCTGTGCCAAAACGTTCTGCATCAATATCCGTTTTGAACCTTTCTCTGTCGGTCTATAACAATTTTTTTTACATTTTGGCCGAAATGAGATTGACCTCATGAGATGAGCAGGTCACAACAATGTAATTGTGTTTTTAATTTTACCAGAATTACAAGTTGTCCACTGATGGCTTAGTGGTACGTCGTTTAGCCTGTCTCGATAAGCATTAGAGTTCAAATCCAGTTGAACTCATGTTTTGTAGCAGACTCACAATATTTTTTCCCTTTATTTATTCTGACTATTTTTTATTCTTTTTATACATCTATGTGCAAAATCCGTTTACAAGTATAAGAAAATATTGCCATGTTGAAACTGGCTCGAAAAGATTAAGTTAATCATTCCATATTGTCTAATTTTACAAGAATTTAACGCGGCACTTGCCGTGCGATAGTAACTTCTAGTTTTAGTTGTCTCTATCACGAAGCCGGCGCACGGCTAAGCGTAGTAGAAAGTATATTAAAACACGGCTAAGGACGGCTAAGCATTTTTTATATCAAAATGCGAATTAAAATTCCCGTGTACCAAAACGTTTTCCATCAATATGCGTTTTGAACCTTTCTAAGTCGATCTAAACCGAAAGATGGCCCGAAAATTTCTAAGTTTGACTTTGGTTTAAAACGGCAGAACTGGCCTTGCGATAGTAACTTCTAGTTTATAGTTGAGTCGATGCACGAAGCCGGCGAACGGCTAAGCTAGTAGAAAGTATAGTAAAACACGGCTAAGGACGGCTAAGCATTTTTTATATCAAAATACGTATTAAAAATGCCCTGTACCAAAACGTTTTGCATCAATAAGTGTTTTGAACATTTCTAAGTCGATCTAAACCGAAAAATGGCCAAAAATTTTCTAAATTTGACTTTGGTTTGAAAGGCAGCACTTGCCTTGCGATGGTAACTTCTAGTTTCAATTGACACGATCCACGTCGATCCACGAAGCCGGCGAACGGCTAAGCGTAGTAGAAAGTATATTAAAACACGCTTAAGCATTATTTATTGATAAATGCGCATTAAAATTCCCCTGTGCCAAAACGTGCTGCATCAATATCCGTTTTGAACCTTTCTCTGTCGATCTCTAACAATTTTTTTTACATTTTGGCCGAAATGAGATTGACCTCATGAGATGAGTAGGTCACAACAGAGTAACTGTGTTTTTAATTTTACAAAAATTACAGGTTGTCCACTGATGGCTTAGTGGTACGTCGTTTAGCCTGTCTCGATAAGCATTAGAGTTCAAATCCAGTTGATCATGAACTCATGCTTTGTAGCAGACTCACAATATTTTTCCCCTTTATTTATTCTGACTATTTTTTATTCTTTTTATACATCTATGTGCAAAATCCGTTTACAAGTATAAGAAAATATTGCCATGTTGAAAAAGGCTCGAAAAGATTAAGTTAATCATTCCATATTGTCTAATTTTACAAGAATTTAACGCCGCACTTGCCGTGCGATAGTAACTTCTAGTTTTAGTTGACTCTATCACGAAGCCGGCGAACGGCTAAGCGTAGTAGAAAGTATATTAAAACACAGCTAGGGACGGCTAAACATTTTTTATATTAAAATGCGCATTAAAATTCCCGTGTACCAAAACGTTTTGCATCAATATGCGTTTTCAACATTTCTAAGTCGATCTAAACCGAAAGATGGCCCGAAATTTCCTAAGTTTGAATTTGGTTTAAAACCGCAGCACTTGCCTTGCGATAGTAACTTCTAGTTTCTAGTTGAGTCGATGCACGAAGCCGGCGAACGGCTCAGCTAGTAGAAAGTATAGTAAAACACGGCTAAGGACGGCTAAGCATTTTTTATATCAAAATACGCATTAAAATTGCGCTGTATAGTTGAATGGTTATGCCAAAGGCAGTCAACGGCATAACCATCCAAGTTGAATGCCTATATGCCGAAAGCAGTCAACGGCATAACCATCCAAGTTGAATGGGTATGCCGAAGACAAGCAATGGCATAACCATCCAAATTGAACGGCTATGCCGAACATATACAACGGCATAACCATCTAACTTGAATGTTTACCGAACATATACAACGGCATAAACATCTATAAGTTGAATGTTTATGCCGAACATATACAACGGCATAAACATCTAAATTGAATGTTTATGCCGAACATATACAACGGCATAAACATTTAAGTTGAATGTTTATGCCGAACATATACAACGGCATAAACATCTAAATTGAATGTTTATCAGTGCCGAACATATACAACGGCATAAACATCTAAGTTGAATGTTTATGCCGAACATATACGTACAACGGCATAAACATCTAAACTGAATGTTTATGCCGAACATATACAACGGCATAAACATCTAAATTGAATGTTTATGCCGAACATATACAACGGCATAAACATCTAAACTGAATGTTTATGCCGAACATATACAACGGCATAAACATCTAAGTTGAATGTTTATGCCGAACATATACAACGGCATAAAGATCCAAGTTGAATATTTATTGATTGAGATCACTAGTTCAGATCAATGCAGTATGTTCGTGAACACGTGGTACAGTGGTAGAAACCACATACGTCAAATGCGTAATGGATCGATTCTCGCCGAACAATTTTTTATATTTTCAGACCAAGAAATATTCTGAAATTACTAATTCTTTTTTTTTCTCCAAAAATATTTCCTCAGGTTGAAAGCAAACGGTATATTCCTACTTACTTTAGCCAAATGTTTATGCGGAACATATTCAACGCTATAAACATCTGAGTTGAACGGCTATGCCGAACCGAGTAAACGGCATAACGATCCAAGTTGAATGGTTATGCCAAAGGCAGTCAACGGCATAACCATCCAAGTTGAATGGTTATGCCGAAGACAGGCAATGGCATAACCATCCAACTTGAATGGTTATGCCGAAGACAGTCAACGGCATAACCATCCAAGTTGAATGGTTATGCCGAAGGCAGTCAACGCCATAACCATCCAAGTTGAATGGGTATGCCGAAGACAGGCAATGGCATAACCATCCAAATTGAATGGCTATGCAAAACATATACAACGGCATAAACATCTAAATAGAATGTTTATGCCGAACATATACAACGGCATAAACATCTAACCTGAATGTTTATGCCGAACATATACAACGGCAGAAACATCTAAGTTGAATGTTTATGCCGAACATATACGACGGCATAAACATCTAAATTGAATGTTTATGCCGAACATATACAACGGCATAAACATCTAAATTGAATGTTTATGCCGAACATATACAACGGCATAAACATCAAAGTTGAATGTTTATGCCGAACATATACAACGGCATAAACATCTAAATTGAATGTTTATGCCGAACATATACAACGGCATAAACATCAAAGTTGAATGTTTATGCCGAACATATACAACGGCATAAACATCTAAATTGATAGTTTATGCCGAACATATACAACGGCATAAACATCTAAATTGAATGTTGATGCCGAACATATACAACGGCATAAACATCTAAGTTGAATGTTTATGCCGAACATATACAACGGCATAAACATCTAAATTGAATGTTTATGCCGAACATATACAACGGCATAAACATCTAACTAGAATGTTTATGCCGAACATATACAACGGCATAAACATCTAAGTTGAATGTTTATGCCGAACATATACAACGGCATAAATTACATCTAAGTTGAATGTTTATGCCGAACATATACAACGGCATAAACATCCAAGTTGAATATTTATTGATTGAGATCACTAGTTCAGATCAATGCAGTATGTTCGTGAACACGTGGTACAGTGGTAGAAGCCACAAACGTCAAATGCGTAATGGATCGATTCTCGCCGATCAATTTTTTATATTTTCACACCAAGAAATATTCGGAAATTACTAATACTTTTTTTTCTCCAAAAATATTTCCTCAGGTTGAAAGCAAACGGTACATTCCTACTTACTTTAGCCAAATGTTTATGCGGAGCATATTCAACGCTATAAACATCTGAGTTGAACGGCTATGCCGAACCGAGTAAACGGCATAACGATCCAAGTTGAATGGTTATGCCGAAGGCAGTCAACGGCATAACCATCCAAGTTGAATGGTTATGCCGAAGACAGGCAATGGCATAACAAACCAAGTTGAATGGTTATGCCGAAGACAGTCAACGGTATAACCATCCAAGTCGAAGGGTTATGCGGAAGGCGTTCAACGGCATAACCATCAAAGTTGATTGGGTATGCCGAAGACAGGCAATGGCATAACCATCCAAATTGAATGGCTATGCCGAACATATACAACGGCATAACCATCTAAATTGAATTTTTACGCCGAACATATACAACGGCATAAACATCTAAATTGAATGTTTATGCCGAACATATACAACGGCATAAACATCTAAGTTGAATGTTTATGCCGAACATATACAACGGCATAAACATCAAAGTTGAATGTTTATGCCGAACATATATACAACGGCATAAACATCTAAATTGAATGTTTATGCCGAACATATACAACGGCATAAACATCTAACTAGAATGTTTATGCCGAACATATACAACGGCATAAACATCTAACCTGAATGTTTATGCCGAACATATACAACGGCAGAAACATCTAAGTTGAATGTTTATGCCGAACATATACGACGGCATAAACATCTAAATTGAATGTTTATGCCGAACATATACAACGGCATAAACATCTAAATTGAATGTTTATGCCGAACATATACAACGGCATAAACATCAAAGTTGAATGTTTATGCCGAACATATACAACGGCATAAATATCTAAATTGAATGTTTATGCCGAACATATACAACGGCATAAACATCAAAGTTGAATGTTTATGCCGAACATATACAACGGCATAAACAACTAAATTGAATGTTTATGCCGAACATATACAACGGCATTAACATCTAAATTGAATGTTTATGCCGAACATATACAACGGCATAAACATCTAAATTGAATGTTTATGCCGAACATATACAACGGCATAAACATCAAAGTTGAATGTTTATGCCGAACATATACAACGGCATAAACATCTAAATTGAATGTTTATGCCGAACATATACAACGGCATAAACATCAAAGTTGAATGTTTATGCCGAACATATACAACGGCATAAACATCTAAATTGAATGTTTATGCCGAACATATAAAACGGCATAAACATCTAACTTGAATGTTTATGCCGAACATATACAACGGCATAAACATCTAAGTTGAATGTTTATGCCGAACATATACAACGGCATAAACATCTAAATTGAATGTTTATGCCGAACATATACAACGGCATAAACATCTAAATTGAATGTTTATGCCGAACATATACAACGGCATAAACATCTAACTTGAATGTTTATGCGGAACATATACAACGGCATAAACATCTAAGTTGAATGTTTATGCCGAACATATACAACGGCATAAACATCCAAGTTGAATATTTATTGATTGAGATCACTAGTTCAGATCAATGCAGTATGTTCGTGAACACGTGGTACAGTGGTAGTTTTGAACATTTCTAAGTCGATCTAAACCGAAACATGGCCCGAAATTTTCCAAGTTTGACTTTGGTTTAAAACCGCAGCACTTGCCTTGCGATAGTAACTTCTATGCACGAAGTAAGCTAGTAGAAGTATAGTAAAACGCGGCTAAGGACGGCTAAGCATTTTTTATATCAACATACGCATTAAAATTGCCCTGTACCAAAACGTTTTCCATCAATAAGTGTTTTGAACATTTCTAAGTCGATGTAAACCGAAAAATGGCGCAAAATTTTCTAAATTTGACTTTGGTTTAAAAGGCAGCACTTGCCTTGCGATGGTAACGTCTAGTTTTAATTGACACGATCCACGTCGATCCACGAAGCCGGCGAACGGCTAAGCGTAGTAGAAAGTATATTAAAACACGGCTAAGGACGGCTAAACATTTTTTATATCAAAATGCGCATTAAAATTCCCGTGTACCAAAACGTTTTGCATCAATATGCGTTTTGAACTTTTCTAAGTCGATATAAACCGAAAGATGGCCCGACATTTCTTAAGTTTGACTTTGGTTTAAAACCGCAGCACTTGCCTTGCGATAGTAACTTCTAGTTTCTAGTTGAGTCGATGCACGAAGCCGGCGAACGGCTAAGCTAGTAGAAAGTATAGTAAAACACGACTAAGGACGGCTAAGCATTTTTTATATCAAAAAACGCATTAAAATTGCCCTGTACCAAAACGTTTTGCATCAATAAGTGTTTTGAACATTTCTAAGTCGATCTAAACCGAAAAATGGCCCGAAATTTTCTAAATTTGACTTTGGTTTAAAAGGCAGCACTTGCCTTGCGATGGTAACTTCTAGTTCTAATAGACACGATCCACGTCGATCCACGAAGCCGGCGAACGGCTAAGCGTAGTAGAAAATATATTAAAACACGGCTAAGCATTATTTATTTATAAATGCGCGTTAAAATTCCCCTGTGCCAAAACGTTCTGCATCAATATCCGTTTTGAACATTTCTCTGTCGGTCTATAACAATTTTTTTACATTTTCGCTGAAATGAGATTGACCTCATAAGATGAACAGGTCACAACAATGTAATTGTGTTTTTAATTTTACCAGAATTACAAGTTGTCCACTGATGGCTTAGTGGTACGTCGTTTAGCCTGTCTCGATAAGCATTAGATTTCAAATCCAGTTGAACTCATGTTTTGTAGCAGACTCACAATATTTTTTCCCTTTATTTATTCTGACTATTTTTTATTCTTTTTATACATCTATGTGCAAAATCCGTTTACAAGTATAAGAAAATATTGCCATGTTGAAACTGGCTCGAAAAGATTAAGTTAATCATTCCATATTGTCTAATTTTACAAGAATTTAACGCCGCACTTGCCGTGCGATAGTAACTTCTAGTTTTAGTTGACTCTATCACGAAGCCGGCGAACGGCTAAGCGTAGTAGAAAGTATATTAAAACACGGCTAAGGACGGCTAAACATTTTTTATATCAAAATGCGCATTAAAATTCCCGTGTACCAAAACTTTTTGCATCAATATGCGTTTTGAACATTTCTAAGTCGATCTAAACCGAAAGATGGCCCGAAATTTCCTAAGCTTGACTTTGGTTTAAAACCGCAGCACTTGCCTTGCGATAGTAACTTCTAGTTTCTAGTTGAGTCGATGCACGAAGCCGGCGAACGGCTAAGCTAGTAGAAAGTATAGTAAAACACGGCTAAGGTCGGCTAAGCATTTTTTATATCAAAATACGCATTAAAATTGCGCTGTATAGTTGAATGGTTGTGCCAAAGGCAGTCAACGGCATAACCATCCAAGTTGAATGGCTATGCCGAAGGCAGTCAACGGCATAACCATCCAAGTTGAATGGGTATGCCGAAGACAACCAATGGCATAACCATCCAAATTGAACGGCTATGCCGAACATATACAACGGCATAACCATCTAACTTGAATGTTTATACCGAACATATACAACGGCATAAACATCTATAAGTTGAATGTTTATGCCGAACATATACAACGGCATAAACATCTAAATTGAATGTTTATGCCGAACATATACAACGGCATAAACATCTAACTTGAATGGTTATGCCGAAGACAGTCAACGGCATAACCATCCAAGTTGAATGGGTATGCCGAAGACAGGCAATGGCATAACCATCCAAATTGAATGGCTATGCAAAACATATACAACGGCATAAACATC